>CAJNDV010031544.1:5936-20831 GCA_905221635.1 Symbiodinium sp. CCMP2456
AGATAGATGGATAGATAGATAGATTGATTGATTGATTGATAGATTGATAGAGAGAGATAGATGGATAGATAGATAGATAGATAGACACACAGATAGAAAGACAGATTTATAGATAGATGTAGACAGATATATACATATATATATATATATAGATATAGACACAGATATGGGTATAGATACAGATAGAGAGATAGATACAGATATAGAGCTAAATACAGATATAGATATAGATATAGATACAGACAGCAGATACAGAGATAGATATAGATACGGAAACAGATATAGACATAGATACAGATACCGTTATACATAGGTACAGAGTCAGTATATACATATATATGTGAACAGATGATCTCCTCCCCGCAGCCCAAACCTTGTTAACATAAGTCGTAAACATCCCAGCTTCTGCTCGGGAAAGATATAGGTGCGTGGGTGCGTAATGCATCCATGCCAAAGTTCGATAATCCCATATTTCCAACACTTCGACAAAACCGCAAGCCCATAGTTCCGGTCTATGTTCTGGTATGTAACAACTCCGCAGTTTCATATCCATAGCTCCGTAATTTCATTATCACATCATTGCGCAGCTGCAAACTTCCACAATTCCATCCTTGCACAGTTTCACGATCCCACGATTTCAGACGTTCCCAAATTCCCTCGAGCTCTGGCGAGGTTCGAAAAAGCTCGCACTGCTGAAGCAAACCCGTGCTCCAACCGTTCAACAATTTCAAACACACAAAAAATCTTAATCTCTACACACAGTTGCGAAATCCTCTTCCAAAGCATGTGCGCATGGGATTCTGGGATTGTCGTGGGTTCGTGATCTGTATGGTCATCGGGGAAGCATGGCTTGGGCATGGACGGGAATGACCTTCACGAAAATGCTACAGTTGCCAGAGAGCAATCTACGAGTAGTTCCGTGAAGCATGTTCAGATGAAGGGTGACATGGCTTGGGGTTTAGGGTTCAGTGCGAAGCCACTTGGAAGTGCTCGAAGAGAAACGCAGCCCAGCAACAACACGCTGAGGTCTTTGTACTCCGACTTCAGGATGCTCAGAACCTTGCAACAAGCTAGCGGCTAGCGTGACAGTATGTAGGCTGCGGACTGAAACATCAGGTTCCATGCGTAAGGAGTGAAGCCACATGCAAGTAGATAGTCATCGGGCCGAATGGCCTGGGGCCCGAGTCCATCCGCAGTGTGGTGGAAGTCGCTGAGAATCTGCTCACGGATCCGCGAACTTCCTGGCGATTCGTTTACACAAGGGCTTGTGCCTGCGGCTCTCGGGCAGGGGCAAAGCTGACAGTTCTGCACTTCTTTGGGTGAACAGAACCGACACGTTTCCTATAAAATTGAGTGCGAGTAGGGTGACCTCCTGCAGGATCAAGCCAGCGCCCGGTCTGGACAGCTCTTTCCAGCATCCCTTGCCAGCGGTTGTCGATGTTCCGCCGCATGGAGCCATCTCTTTTCATACCGTCCTCACCCAGGTGCCTTGGGACAAGCCCGAAGTCCGAAGTTCGCTGCATGCTAACACAAAAAAGATCAAAAAAAAGAAAGTATGTCAATGTCTTCCCAGCAACTCCGACTTCCGCTTCTTACTGCCTCAGATCAGCATGGGGGGGGGGCTTGCACAGGAAGGCATTTCTGAACCTCATGTCATAGCATTAAGCTGCCGTGGATCAAGCTGTTGATTTGCACACCCGGTTCGGACTGCGCGATTGGTTAGTTTGCTGGCAACCTTTCAGGAACGCCTGTGATTGCCTGACAGCTGGGGGTTCATGCCAGCTAGAATCTAGAATGATGTGCAAGCTTGAGTGGCCCAAATTTTCTGACATGCTTCCAGTATCCACTTCCGCCTCCTTGTCCAAGTCTTCATCGTCGAGATCATCTTCCGTCGCCAGCGGGCGTTCGAAGGTAAACCATGCCTCGGCAACGCGGAACACTTTCGCTGATGCTCTGCTGCTGAGGGCACCGAGCTTGACGCACTAACTGGCTGGAGCTCGTAGCCTCCATCAGGCTTCGTTATCAACCTCAGACTTCCAATCTTCACGCCGCATCTCTTCGTGCTGCTGCACAGGCTGCGTCCAGGCCGCAACCAGTGCAGATCGGGCTTGATGTCCACTTGTTGTCCAGGGCAAGATTTGCCAGCAAGGTTCAGCGTTGTGTAGCCCTCATTATCGCAGGACACCCATCGCTGTTTGTCCTGACACAGAAGAGGACCAGACAGGTCCAGGGGTTCCCAGTCGTTTGCAGTCCTGTCGAGCAACCTCCTCGTAAGAGACGTGCGAAGCTCGGCCTGGCTCCGAGCGGGATGCACGGAGTCTTCGTAAGATCTCTTTTTCTTTTAGCCCGTTCCGGGCGCCTACGGCAACACCTGGTCCTATGGCTGCCAGTGTGGCGCCAACCATGCGCCGCGCGACTTCCTGAGCAAAGCTCAAGGCTGACGCCGGGCCTGCGGCATCCATGCTCGAAATGTCACGTAACCGCAACCGAACCAGGGCAGACGTGTCTCTTGGAGTCGGCAGGGTGCGCCGGGCTTGCGATCAGCACCGGTCAGGAAAACTAGCCTCTTACTTGCACAACTTCCGGACTTTACATGATATTCCAGGACTGCATGCCTGCTCGACATAGCTTCGAGTGAGTGTTTACGCTGAATGCACCTGGGCTACAGGCAGAGGCTCCGTGGCATCATGGCTATGTTCATGGCTATGGCTGACCTTGAGAGGACTCCTACTGCGCAAGCGTATGCACGCAACTTGGCAACGTAATTCCTGCGAATGGGCGGCAACATCGACGAAATTCTACGAATCATCGCAGTCTTTTTCTGATAACTGACTTCCCCGCAGCTCACTGAGGTTCTCCCCTGAAAGTCTGCCCCGCAATCCCAAGCACGCACGGCTTGGTCGGCAGAGCTGAATTCCAAATAGAAAAAGAAGGAATCCGAGCCTTCTATCCTTGAGCGATCTGAATCGGAAAAGCACATTCCTGGTTCAATTCAGATGACAACTTTCGGAAATGTACAAAGCGTTCCTCTGTCGGAGGGCTTGGGGAACGCTGCCGTTTCGCAAATTCCACAGGCCGATCCCTCTGCACCTCCCAGACCACCACCAGGAGAGGCTGGCTCTGAATGACATGCCCACAGCTCATGCGGCCTGCCAAGCATGGACAATGACAGGGACGGCCTTGATTCCGCGAATCTTCCTTCCATCGCAGACATGTGGGACTCTGCAGCCATCGGATGCAACTGGTACTGCTGCCTTAAGGATGCGGTGGCTGCATCGCGAACGCTGGCATCGGGGTTCAGCAACTGTGCCTCGGGAGGTCCGCAAAGCATGTAGGGCTGCCTCAAAGGACAGCCTTCTTCTTGACACACTGAGCTCACTCTCCACTCTGTACCATGTTCTGAGAGTCGGGCCTCAAGCTCCTCCACCGCACGAAGATGGGCCTGCTTGAACGATTCAACAGCATGTCACCTGCTGGACACAAACTCCCAGCCTGTCCAGAAAGCTCACCCAGGGCCTGCGCAGCAATCGCAGATAGCTCGCTTTTCGGCGAAGAAGTGGCTTCCCGGGCCTGTGCAGCAGAGCGCTGGACCACAGCGCAGTCGCTCTCCAAGCACCGACCTGAGGGAGAAATCCCCAGGTCTCGCGGGAGTCTCTCGGATTCTCTCGAAAGACTCTCGGAGCTGGACTGAGTGCCGACACAACGGCCTGATCACCAGCTCGAGCAACCTGCTGCCAAGCTGTGACGTGGGGATCTATAAACAAATTTGTTAGTGCTGCCTTCGTCAGCGAGAAGACTGCAGCTGCGCGGCAGTCCGGGTCGGAGTGGGTAAGGAAACGGGACACAGAGGCGATGGCCACCTGATCTCCGCGATCGCCAGCTTTCGCCATCTTGGACAATGCCTCAATGGCCTCTGATCTCACCTCAGCCACACAAGCTCAGGCCATGGCTTGTCAGTGTTGCTTTTACACCCCCTATCTCAGCAGGAAGGCCAAACAAAATACGAGGATCTGCGGCGTCCTTGAGACAGTCCGCAACAGCAGCTATAGCCGTGGCGTCGCTGCGCTTTCCTTCAGAAGCACGGGTCGCAAGCGCCGCTGTGGCCCGAATTGCTGCTATTCGGAGTCTCGGTTGGTCGTGGGTCGCACCAGAAATCAGCGGCAATAAGCTGCAGATTGTCGTGGCGTCCCCCCGCTTGCTGAGCTCCGCAACCGCTATCACTGCAGCTTCACATACGGATGGCTCCACAGATCTGAGCAGTGTCAGCAGGCATTCAATGACGCGCGAGTCGCACTTCCTTGCAACGGCTTGCAGCGCCTGCACACAGGCGACCTGAATGCCTGCGGCTGGCTTTCGCTCAAGGATCCTCAAGATGCTAGTAGCGACAACACCGTTACCCCGACGCGCCAGCCGAGCAAGTGCAAGGAGAGCTTCCCGAAGAGCATCATGATCATCGCGGCCATCATGCCCTAACGCAGGCAAGAGATCCACCAGCATAGCAAGCACGGAAGAATCACCTCGACGGCTCAAAGTACCAATGGCTTGAATAGCCGCACAGATGACTTCTACATGAGCTTTCTCAGCCAGCCCTTGGCGAAGAGCTGATAAAGCAGTCTCATCACCGGTCTTCGCTACCTGTGCCAAGGCTCTCGCTGCAGCACACTTTACCTTCGGATCTGCAGCGGCAGAGAATATGCGACTCGAAGACCGGATGGCTGTGACGTTGCCGACAGTGGCGCAGGCTGCCAATGCATCCAGAGCAACAGCTGCGATATCCGAAGCATCCTCCAACCGAAGCAGCAGGGTAGACAAAATCTCGGCATCCAATGCTTCATCGCCTGTTCTGCCGAGTAATTTGAACTTGCCAACTGCGTCCAAACGAACTTCTCTGGACGTGTGTTTCAGGTTCCTCAAGGCCCAAGCAGCACAGAGGCGCTTCGACCGCTCACCTCCGCGTCCTATCTTCAAGAAGGCTGTCATGCATAAGCTCTGAATGCTCAGGTCAGTGTCAAGCATACCCAGCTCTGCTACGTCCCGATAAGCTGGATGACTTACACATGCGAGGTATCGGGCAGCTGAAATCCGCAGTTGCGGTGGCTGTGTCCGCTGCAAGGCCGCGTGCAGTACCCCAGCCATCTTGGGAACAAGCTGACTTCCCAAACATTGGCCTTGAACATTCTCCCTCGTGGGTGACTGGAAGCCAGCTTCTGAGCTGAACTGAAGCAGAGCTTCCAGGCACCGCTCCCGAACCCGACACGGCTGCTCGGGCGTCCCAGCTGCATGCACCAGCTCCCACACCACCCGCTGATCTTCTGCAGAAAGCGCCTCTAAGCAATCCACGGCGGCCAAGCGCACTTCGATGTGCGGGTCCCCACGAAGCCGCCCCAGAAATGCTTGCGCATACTGCAAGAACCAGCCCTTTTCGCTGGCCATTCGATAGATCTGTCTGGCCGATATCAAGGCGGCTCGTCTGACTTCCATGTCAATGTCCATCACGCGACCGAGCACTGCAGAGCTGGCCGACGAGTCTGCAAGCGACAGTTGAGACAAACTGGTCACGGCTGCTCTTCGCACGATATGCTCCCGATCCTTATTTGCTCGCTGCGCCTCTCCGACGTCTCAGCTTTGCGGCCTTTCTGCAGCCAGTCGCGAAACCGCTGTGGAGCCAAGCGACTGATAATGCAGACCTGCAGGCAGCGGGAAGGAAGCAAGTGCATTGCTGAGACCCTCCGAGCTGAGGACCTGGCTTCAATGCATGGACCACAGCCTCGTGTCCCCGTGCCGCCAGGGAGGGCAAGCAGCTCGCCGCGCTCTCCCGCACGTCCACACACTCATCTTCCAAGACCTACTGGTAGCAGGCGGGACCCCCGAACTTGACCGGGGTTTCTGGCCTCCGGACCCGCCTTCTCTGCCACCAGCTCACTGACTTTTACGTTCATCGCGGCTCGAACGTTGCTTTCCAAAACCTCCGGGAGCACGGTGATGACAGCTTGCCGCACGCGCCAGTCAGGGTCCTCATGCGACACAGTCCAAGCAGACTCCAGAAAGTAAAATCAGCGAGGGAGAGAAGGAGAGCAAGAGAGAGAGAGAGAGAGATCGAGGGAGAGAGAGACAGAGAGGCAGAGAGAGCCAGGCGAGGCGCACTTCACGAGGAGCAACACAACATCGAGACGATCGGTGCGGAGTAAGCCTTCGACTAGTTCCGGACATGGAGAGTCCTGAAGTCTCTGCTGCAGTGCCGTCGCCACGTCCACATGGCCGCGCCCGCCGCGCTCACAAAACTTCCGAAGGGCAGCGAGCTTTCCTGAGGCGGCCGACAGCCGATGAACTTCACTAGAAGCTTCAGCAGCTCCTTTCGCGAGTGGTACGTTCAACCTTTTGCCATCAAGCGTCTCCAGAAAGAAGCGACAGAATTGCCGGCCGCTTCGCTTGCCTGGTGGAGTGAAAACACAGTCGATTCTGCCGGCACAGTCAGCATCGCTCGCCGTGCAAGAAATCGCTAGCCCTTCCGGCACGAGCATAAAGATTTAGCGTGCTGATGCATGCAATGAGAATGAGAGGTTGCAACAGGATCGTCAGCTGACAACTGCTCACTGCTCACACTCTCTACATGGCCAAGTTGGGCTGGTTAAGGTGCGGCTGCCAGTACTAACATTGTGCAGAGTGTCCCACAAAGCAGCCGTGATCTGAACTGGCCATGAAGGCTGGAGTGGCACTGCCTCACTGGCGTAGGCCAGCCGATGCGCCAGCACGGCTCCGACGTTGAGGTGTCGGTTGGCCATGCCCTGCAGGGTGCAAGCGAAAATCGATAAGAGCCTATCAGCACCTTCCCGAGCCGAGCAGACAATCGAACGCCTTTGCAATTCGAGACGTTGCTCGAAGTCGAAGCCCGGAAGCCACGTCGAGCATCCCACTCCAAGGGAGGAGCCCCAGGTCATCGAGCAAACGGGCCGCCATTCTTCAATGGCGCTACGACTCCGTCACTGCACGACTCCGCTATAAGCCTCTGAGCCGAAGCCTTGGACCTGGCGGCAAAGCAGTGTGTCGAGCAGAGAGTTCTCACCCGATCATGGCCACACAATTANNCCCCCCCCCCCCCCCCTCCACTTCTTTGCGGTCTTGCGCGCGTATCAGGTGCATCCGGACGCCATCGGTGCACTGTTCTGTCCAGGTGGCTGAAGCCGGCTACTGGCGTCATTCTCGCCGCCGACACGATGGTGTCCGACAGGCGCGGCCAGCTACAGCATTGCGGTACGTCGATGCAGGGAGGCAAGTTGCCTCTGCTCGAGGATCACTGCTTCACAGCTTTCTGTCCGCGCAGTCCTGCAGCGCAACACGATTTCCGGGCAGTCATCCCATCCTGTGCGCTTGGACCCCGACAGGCTCAGGTTCGATGTCGAGCTCGTGAAAGGACGAGCCTTGCACAGACATGTCGAGCCGGCCCCCTTGGCACCCGTTTTTCGGTCACTCCCAGTCCTCTGTCGTATGCTACATCGTAGGTCAGGCAGCAGCTGTGCTGCGTGCTTGGGGACCCAGGACAACAACTCACATTGAGGCCTGAACTGCAGGCATTGCTGTCCGCGTCCTCAAGGGCCAAAGCGGCAGCGGCTCTCGTCTCAAAATGCTCTGCCAGCCAGTGTGCTCCTGTTCCACCTCATCGTCCTCGCCATCCCAGAGCGTGGCGTTGACCTGACCAACACCAACTTCTCATGGGCGGAGAGGCAAAAGACAGGCACCTTGCCCCCGTCGAAATGCAGCACCACAGGACCTCGATCCGTAGGCGCCTCAACCGAAGGCGGCCGTGTCAGGTAAGCTTGTCTTATGACTGAGGACAGACGCAAGGCCACCACGACAACGTTGCATTGCTCCGACGGCCAGCCACCTCACGGAGCACGGCGAGGGGACGCGGCGGCTTTCGGGATGGCACGGATGGCACTGCATCTCCGGATTGCGGAAGCTGAGTCGTCCTCAGGCGGAAATCTCTCGTCCAGGAGGGGCCTGCCGGAGTTGCCCAGCCTGCCAGAGGAAGGCGGGAAGCGATTTTAGGCTCACACGCACTAACAGGCGGCGGTAGGCGGCGCGAGCGACGGCGCCTTCTCCCGTATGCTCCAGGCCCTCAAGCGAAGGTCGGCCTCACTCCGAGCCCGTCACTTCGAGTCGGAACTCCGAGTCGGAACTCCGAGTCGGAATGCGCTGAACTCCGACCGCTGAGCCTCGGAGTTCAGCGCCAGGGATGCCCCGGAAAGGGAGACCAAGGCGTCGCTCCAGCCCTCCTGCAGTACTTGGAGGTTCTTATAAGTTATAAGTAGGGTAGCTATACTTATAACCCATAGTAGGGGACTTATAACCCCAATTATAACTACCCATGAACCTCCAAGTAAGGATTCGTCATGTCGCTGCTTCAAGCAAGCACTCCGAAGGGGAGTCCTCCACGTCGAGACCCGTCAGGGAGATGCCACAAGCGCAGCGTTCGATATGAGTACCCTGCCGGCACAGCCCAGTTAAGGAGCGCAAGAAGCATTACCCTCTGCGCAAGAGAAAACTGCGGCAAGAAGGCGCAAGTTCACAGCGATAGGCGAGACAAGTACATTTGCTGGGCTTCACGCTGCTTTCCCGTCGATATATAGGCCGCGACCCTTCACCCTGCAAACTGGTTCCTGATGCTGGCCTCGAGAATCGCGGCCGCAGCACCCCCTGCCAGTGAAATGCCCACCTGTCATGCGGCCAACACAGCCATTTCTAAGTGCCCCAGAAGTGCAAAAAGGTTACTTCGAAATGAACGGGTCACTTCGGAAGCAGCTCCTAAAACCAAGCCTGGCAGTCCCGAATTACGCTTCGCAGGATCTGAACAGCGCTTCCAGAATGAGCTGCAACTTCGATGCCTCATATCTGACGATTCCGGCAAGCTTTCGTCCGAAGCGAGTTGAACAGGAAGGAGCCCTCCAGATTTGTTCATGGCTCTGAGTAGTGGCGTGGCATGAGAGATGGCTGGCGCAAAACTCCATGAGAAGCTGAGAAGCCAATGCAGTAAGTACAACTGGAGAAGTACTGAAGAGAGATAAAGCCCCACATTGACATGCCGAAGGAAAGTGATAAAAACTGCTTTCCAGACACTGTCTCTGCTCTGCTCAGCACCCCACCGACGCCACTTCCACACGTATCAATCTGACACCGTGTCAAAATGTCGCTCGAAAGGCAAGGCTTGCAAATGCCGGGCCGAGCCTCACAGCGCTCCACGCTGCAGCCACCAGCAAGAAGCAGGGCAGGGCCCCCTCCAACAACCCGCAGATGCAAGCGACTCAACCTTAGAGAAACAAGAGTTCGCAAAACCAAGCTGATGCGTTGCGTATGTTGCGTGCAGTCGTGCGGCCGTGTGCGACTCAATCTGCTAAGCACAAGGCACTACGGTGTTGGCAGCACCACCCGCCGCCACAATCAATCCTTCCTGACAATGGCACTGCGATACGACGTGATGCCGGCATTCTGGCAAAGCTACATCCCTGTTGCGGACGGCCACTGTGGGGGACTGTCGCTCTCGCGGTTCAGAAAGCGAAGGCACAAACCCTAGCAGCACAAGAAGCACTTTGCCGCCTCGCCCTCCAACTTCGCGGAAGTGTCTGCAGGACCTTCGATGTACACGGCCTCATCACACACCAGCAGTGAAGGGACCAAAAGCTATTAAACCCTATAACCCCAAACCCTGAGACCCTACAAAGCCAAAGCCCGAAACCCTAAACTCACGTGTGATACCCCAAAGTGCTCGAATTGCACTGTGACGCTTCAGCTGCAGAAAGTCACTTGGCAATACAGCCTACCGTGCGGGAATGTATTTGTATCGAGGTATAAGGCTCCACCAAACATTCGCAAGAACAAGTGACAAGACAATGGACCAACGCAATTTCAGCTGATTCCCCCAGTGCTGCTCACACATTCATACCTTTTGGCAAGAGCTCTGCGCTCCTCCGTGCATGGCACTGAGCTCCTGGGACTCAGCCCGTGTGCCCTGGACCCTTGAAAGCAATGGAAAGTCTGACCAAACTCAAAACCGAAACCCCTGGCCAATGCTGTGCTCAATACTCAAGATCCCATGTCTTACGGCCTAACTTCAGCTTCCCAGGACCTCTTAGACAAGGAAAGCGTCAGCCTGTGTGACTGTCTTTTCAGGTACTGGAATGAAGCATATGACCCATGCTTGTTGCCCAAGTTTCGATAGGCTCCTGGACCCAACGCGACTTCCGTTGCAACTCTATCTTGTAACATGTACAGGTTCTGTTTATCTTAACCGCTTATCTCTTATATACAGACTTCAGAGAACCGACCGTCTGTTCGTCTTTTCGCAGCCCCGGCTGTATGGATAATACATAATACAGTATGATACAATGTTGTATAATATGATACAATGTGATATCATATGATATCATATGATATCATATGATATGCTATCATACACCGCAACATTACATCGCATAATGCTAGGTTATATTACATTACACCCTAGATGCTTCCGAGAGCTACGTGGGTCTGAGCTCTGGGCATGGTCGAGGATCAAAGGGAACGCCAGCGTCTCCGCATGACCAGGCCTCGGCTCTCAGGTTCTGGTTCTGTATACATGTGTATACATATATATATATATATGTATATATATATATATGTGTATGTATATATATATATATAGAACATATATATACATATACATATGTACATACGTACTATATGAACATGAATATAAATAGAAAACTAGATCTTACTGTGCTGTCGTGTGTTACAATATATGATAATAACCTATTATGTTGCGCGAGATTCTACTACAGTATACCCGGTCAAAGTTCGTTAACTTATGTAATATGAAACTATGTTACATATATATATATATATACACATGTGTATGTATATATACATAGATATATACACGTGTATATATATATATATATATATATGTATATGTATGTATGTGTATATATATATATATACATACTATACTATATATTAGAGGTTGCATATTATAACAGGTCAACTATATATTGACATGCTGTTTTAAATTTTTTGTCATATGATATTATGTTGTTATACTGCACGTGAAAACTTTGAACCACATTTTTCATCATGGAAATTGTGCTTTCGTAGATTGTTTATTGTATACCACATTTCGCATAGTGTATATTACTGTATATTACACATAATATTTTGTAGAGTATGAGATATATATATATATACACATATTTACATTATACATTATCATAAATGTACATTGTGAACCGCGTCGTATGTATGTGTACATATATATATATATATGTACACACACCATAGATCATGAATGTATGTATGTATGTACCTATGTATGTATGTACGTACGCATGTATGCATGTATGTATATATGTAGAGTTATTTATCTATATACATTATCTGTACATAAACAGATATGCAGATTCAGATACGAATACGGATATAGACATAGATATAGATATCGATATAGGTACAGATGCATACAGATACAGCTATAGACATTGATATAGAAAAGAAATAGACATAGACATAGACATAGACACAGATATAGATATATATATATATGCTCTTCACAAGACCAGGAAAACGGCCAGCAAGGGGCGGCGATGGCTGGTGTTCTTTTGGGCTGGCGAGAAGCAGCTCAGCTTAGCTTCGCCATGGTCTGAACGAGTCACTAACAACTAACCACTGCTCAATTCTGCCAATTCTTGCTCAGGGATTCATTGGTCGCCGCAGGAGGCGGAATGTGTGAGTGCCATGACGCCTTCTGCTCACTCTACAGTTAGAGTCTCTTCGAAAGATCACCCTTGAATAATACCAAGCAGTGCACTGCCGCTGCAAAACTTTGAGACAGTTCCAGCCCCCACAGCTAGGAACACCCATCGCTGTCGAGCGGGTGCACCTTTCTTTGCCAAGGAACCCCTCTTCTCCGCGTATGAAGACAAACTTCAAAAGCCGCTAGTCGTAGAATCTAGTGTCGAAGCGCTTGAGAATCTGGCAAGAGCGAACATGCGCCTGATTTGCCTGTGCAACGGTTTCCTGCGGCTTCGCCGCAAGCAAGTCTGAAATGGAGCTCACATCTCAGTTTCGTTCAGCCCAGGAAACTCATCACCTTTCAGGGTCTCAGGCATCATGCAATGTGCCACAGGAACACTGGCAGTCAAAAGGACGCAAGTGCTGCAGTCGCGTAGCCATCGTCGACGGCAAAATCCTCAGATTCGGACATTCAGAGATGGAACATTTAGCGATGAATTCAAACCTCAGTGTTCTTGAAGACCCACCCACATGCAGCTTTTCTTGTCTCATGCGACTATGATGCAAGATGCCAACGTGATGTAAACTACTGCTAGCAACAGCCTAGCAATGGTAGAAGCACCGGGGCTCCCATTGCTCCTTTGGCGCAGACTCCCGTGGCTCCTTCTCCTCTTTGGCGATGGGTTGCCTGGAGGAACTTGTGTTCTCGCAAGAAGGGGCCTGGGCCCGGGCCGCCCACCTTAAAGGGGTATTCTAGTTCCCCTAAGGGGTACTATAAGGGTTCCTTTTAAAGGGGTATTATAAGGGCCCCCTTAGAGCCAAGATGCGGAGGTATCCGCTGGTCCAAGGGCGGTAGCCGACTCAAGAGCTTCTTCAAGGGCTCGGCCTCAGCAAAGCGCTGTTGCAACGCAGCTGCGGCCGAACAGAAAAACGAGGCTGGCTGCCGGAATCCTTCCGGGGCTGGGCGACTCACGTCGGCCGTTCGGAAAAACTTGGCGTTTCTATCGCAGACCTGTCCAGATCGCCCTTGTTGGAAGATGTGCAATTTCTAGCACCCAGCAAGCAAGGTGCACCGCACTCCTTTGCCCTGAGCCTCTTCCATGGTCGGCCGCTTCTTCGGATCTTTCTGTAGACACATTTCGATGAGGTCTAAGAAGTGGTGCGAGAGTTTCCTGCATGTCGTGAATAGCTTGAATAGCAGTCATCCTGCACAGGTGACCCAGATTCCTGCAAAGCTACGGAGAGCTTTGATCGACCTCCGTGAGCGGACTACAAAGCAGCCAAGCCGTCCTGTTCGCCTTGGGCGGATCTTTCTCTATGATAATTTTCATGACCTGCGACATGCACGGAATGCTGATTGCGTTCAGGTTGGATCGGAGAGCAACAGGACACGGTGTGGCGATTGCTCTGATGATGCCATTGCTTTGGGGGAGTCCGGCCTTCAGAGGGTGCATCCTTTGGTAGGGCGCCTCTCCGTTAGCCAGCTCAATGGCCGTGATTCCTTAGAGCATCAAGACGTGGCCAAGCCTCGGGGATTAATCTGCGACTGAGAACTGTTGAAGTCCGGTCGCCATAAGACCAGATGTCTGCCTGCATGTGAAGCCGACCGGTGATGCTTGTAGCTTGCCAGATCATACATACTTTGAGGCCGGTCAATAGCATGGGGACCAGTAACATCTTATAGTTCACCACTTGCATCCGGTCTAGCTCTGGCCATTTATCCTACTGGGTATGTTACGTCTGATGCTTCAGACCCACCGCATCTTGCTGCACAATTATGCACAAACATCAGACAGAGTTCCTTCGATGGGTTTTGAAACGGCAGGCTCGGACTCGGATGTCCAACGTGCAACGACCACCACAGAAAGCTCCTGGTCTTCCTTCGAATTGACTGGATATAGGCTGACGTCACCCACACTCAAACACCAACTTTGCTCGAGGGCAACGTTCACCCAGTCCACAAAACCGAGCCTTGTAATCATAGCCGTTAGTTTGTTCTAAGACCTGGAACGGGCATTCGCAATGTCAGGATGATCGCTGGCATCTGCAAACACTCTCCCACGAGCCTCCGGGGCCATCCAACAGGGAGTGCCAACGAAAGTTTGTCGCTTCTTGTCGTCCCTGAACGAACTGCACAAGGACAGCTTCACCTGACGAAGCACCTTGGCTCCTCCTGCCTGAGGGGCGCAGCGACGCCAAAGTCTGACAGGAATACCTCCGACTCTCGCAAAACGGCCCAAAGTGTCTCGCCATGGACTGACCCAGCGACAAAGCCAGGGACTAGGCTGAGTAAATCTGTGGGCCTTTGCATCCAAACTGAGAAGGATGTTCCCTGCTTTGAGATCTCGATGAATCTGCATGTTGTCGTGAAAGTACTTCACGGCCTGGCAACGTTCCCTCTCTCGTGCTCTTGCAGGCACTACGTCACCTCGCACGGCCTTGGCAGTTTCTCGCAGGATGTATGCAATGATGCTTTCATCCTCGAAACCCATATGAGTGCAGGTAGCCCTCATCACCTCATGGAGGTCAACCGAAATCCAAGCAACAAGCATGCACAAAAACACTGGAAAAGCGCAGCTGAGATCTGAGCATAAGCGCAGGAGCCACCCTCCAGCAGAGGCATCACCTGCTGAGGAGTTTGGTGTGCATCCCCCATGAGCACGGAGGAATACACACAAGTCGGTACCTGCAGGAGCTATGTGCAGAAATGCCACTCAACGTTTTCCAACAAGTCACTAACCACATCTGTCTTTTGGCTGGGAACGCCACCTCGGAGACGCAGGCATTGCTCCCGAATAGGACAATAGAGCATCCGTAACGAAACCGACAGCTTTCAAGCCAGGGACGTGGTACGCGATGACATTCTCATGGCGACACATCCTTGAATGCGCCAATGCGGAAGCTGCCGGGCCAAGACTTCCGTAGGAGCTCATTTGACAAGGACGAGAAGCTTCATCATCTGCAGCTCTCGCCGGATCTCTTCCAGGCTCGAATCCGCAAATCTTAGCGCCGGGAGCTTATTTGTCCCCAGAGAGAGAGAGAGAGAGAGAGAGAGAGAGAGAGAGAGAGAGAGAGACAGAGAGAGACAGAGAGAGCGAGAGCGAGAGCGAGAGCGAGAGCGAGAGCGAGAGCGAGAGC
>CAJNDV010031544.1:23330-47688 GCA_905221635.1 Symbiodinium sp. CCMP2456
ATATATATATATATATACTATATAACATAAAATATAGAATATATCATATACTGTATATAACATATACTATATAACATAATGATATATATATATATATATACATATACATATACATATATATATATATATACAACATATAACAGATAATATAGAAGATAGAATATACAATATATAATATACATATTATATAATACATAATTGCATATTTTAAATCTCATGAAATATAAGAAAACACAATATGATACAATACATGTAACATATACAGAGAGAGAGAGTAATATAATACTATGCAATATGATATAATTTAACATATAGCATAGTATACTCTTACATACTATTCCATGCTATTACATACTATTACATACTGTAATATAGCATAGTATAAACTTCGACTAGCATTCGGTTCTTTCGGTGGTGCCTCTCGCAGCTTGTGGACCTCCGTCGGCAGCAACCCACCCTCCATGTAGATCTCACCTGCGCAGCAACAGCATCACGCTGTATCAGGAGGAGGCCAAATTTTCATCGTACCACATTGACTACTGAAACAATGAGAGTGGAGCGGAATCGCCACAGGAACCAGGCAAAAGGTCGGCATTGCAGTCCTCAGGCAAAAGCATGAGTCGTCATGCCTCTTGTTCCTCCAGAAGGTGCCGCCAGTGACAATGAAATTACTGCCGCCAGACCACGGTTCTTGACCTCTTCGAAATTGCTCACGTCGCGGTTGAGATCAACCTGCAGATCAGGTTGCCGATATGTTCTGATGTCACTCCAGGTTCGACGCAAACACAGGCAGAGCTTCGTCTTCCTTCTTGGAAAACAGTGGGTCTGGTTGCGTGGCACCTGAGACTTCTGGCCATCCAACAGACCTGAGTCGAAACTCGCATCGTGGCCCGCTCGGCACGGAAGATCAAAGCCGCAGACTTCGGAAACCTTCCCGGCAACTTCCGAGGCTCGGGCCCACGTAGGACATGGCCGGGTACTCCGCTGCTTTACTGCGATACTCATCGAACCACGCTAGCACCGCCCGCGCCTCGGTTTGCAAGCACACACAGGGACAGGCCACCAAGAAGCCAGAGCTCAAAGAAGACTTAAGCGCAAGGGTATCAGCCGAAGCCTGCATTGCTTCACGACCACTATTCAGCGTGCTTCGTGACGATTGCCGCACATGGTTTATTTGTATGCAGTCCGTGCAAGCAGCTGACTTCTCTAGCAGGCAGCAACGCTTCTCAGCTTGACAAACATTTCAATCCTTCATCTCTGGAATTCGGGACTTGGGATAACATGACTCGCAGCATGTCTGCGGCTTGGGTTGGGCTCTCTGCAGACATCGATGGGAGTGTTGGATCGAAGTGGTTGAGCAGACTCCACCCTCCGAACGGGATTGCGCTTCTGGATCGCCCTAGAGGGCATATCGAACCGCTACAACATCACGCCCAGTCCCTCAGATACCCAAAAACGAGCACACCCAAAACCTACATCCGACATGTTTTCCTGACAAATCAATCCAAACCAAAAATGAGACACTGCAAAGCCTTCAGCCAAAGTTCAAACCCCAAACCCTCTAACCCCCAAAAGCCTGTGAAGCCCTCATAGGCCCTACTCCCAACACCACTACAGGCAACCCCCAACCCTCCGAGGGAAAAATCCCATCCGCAGGATCCCGACAGAGGTGTTTGGGTTTAGGGTTTAGGGTTTAGGGTTTAAGGCTCAGGGTTTGGACCCTGGAGCCGTCAGCCCTATTCCCTGAATTCCCTCAAGCTTGGAGCCGACGAGGGCAGAGTCAGCACAAAACGAGGGGAGTTGAAGAGTCCAACAGTGAAAATAAGCAAACCTGCACCTCACTTATCGGGCACGGTAAGCATTCGTAGGTTTCGGCTGATCCGAGGAGCCGTGGCGACCACCTAACTCAGAAGCCTGAAGAGGTGGTTAGTTATTGTTCTGCGTGGTTATTTTTCGCTATTGTATCATCTACCCCAAACATCTGATTCTGTATGGAAATACTTTCGTCGCACCATCTACCCCAAACCCCTATTCCCAGATATCTAAGGCCCTGTATTGGCAGCCACAGCACAGTGGCCTCTCTACGGTCCAGGCAAGGCATCGGAAGCAAACTTAGGCTCCCCTTTTAGGTCCCCCAAAAATAGTGCGGCACCCTAAACCCTAAACCCTAAAGGGAACCCTAACTACCCACGAGCCGATGATGCTCAGATCGAGTCGGGCAGCCTTGTTCTTCACTGAGTCCAGCTGGGAGACCTCGTAGTTCTGCGCAGTTCGCGGATCCTCCCTCCTTGGCATAGAAATAGACAAAGGTTTAGACTTTAGGGTCTAGAGTTTCTTGTATAATGTATAATGTAGTAATGTAGTAGAACTTTCGTACAACGTAGTATCATATGGCATATAAGATAAGATGGTATCCAAAACTGGCCCCTGAGGTTCGCTGCTCGAGCTCGCTCAAGCCAT
Source organism: Symbiodinium sp. CCMP2456 (assembly GCA_905221635.1). Lineage (NCBI taxonomy): Eukaryota > Dinophyceae > Suessiales > Symbiodiniaceae > Symbiodinium > Symbiodinium sp. CCMP2456. Next base: position 25,791 of record CAJNDV010031544.1, read on the forward strand.
GAGTCTTTCGCCACATATGGGCCACAAAGGCATTCGGGAGCGAAAGGATCTCGCCACCACAGAGCCACGACCGCAAGGACCTGGGTGAGGCAAAGTAAAGCAGGAGGATGAAAAGATGTCCTCACAGAAACGGTGAGGACCAGACTGATCAACATTCTCTCCACCCCAGCCGCTCATTCCATCGTCATATCCTCGAGGTGTCTTCCTAGTGCTTCCTCGTTATCTTTTGCAGTACATCGCCATGAGCATGTCTCGTTGCTGTGGCAGGAAAGCTACATACCTAGCGACGTGTGACGACTGCGTGCGGTGGTGCAAAGAAACAAGCTGACTGCGCACTGTGCAGAAAAAGAGTCCCGGCATGGCTAAAGGCCCGCCTCCTGTTTCATTCCACCAGCGCCTGGAGATGCCAAGCAAGCCGCCGGAGAGAACCGGCATGAAAGGCGAGTTGCTCTCCTTGTTTGCCAGTCATTGGGACAGGCCAAATCCAAGAATGCAGGGGCCGCAAGTGCGGAGCAGTCTCAACCCACTTGAAATCGGCATCCCAAGTGAGGTAGCCTTGGCGACTGTGCCAAGTCTTAGGTGTTGCGTGGCGTGCAGTGACGTGCCGAGCCGCATTTGGCAAAGCCTTGATTCCGATTCACTTCCTTCCACGTATCGATGTCCAGATTGGTGATGACCTTCACAAAGTTTTGAATAGAAACTATGGTCACGCCTGAAAACATCAGCCACCCGGGGCTCGATGGACGCTGGGACCAGCACAGGAACGACAATGCGGCGGTAGTTCATCGCGATGCTGTCCAAGAACTTTCGATACCAATCTTCCTGCTAGAAGCCATCGGCGGCAGCAACTTCCCTTCAAGAGACAAAAACTCATTCTGAAGAGAACCGGCCAGCCTGCGGCGCAACGTGGCAGTCGAAGAAAACGATGACATCACCAGCAGCTTTGGCTGCGCCTGAGGGCTTTGGAAAATCAAAGCTCGTGCATCGGCTCCTGTCCGGAGGCCTGCAGACTTCGCACCCATGAGCCCGACAGCAGTCTTGTGCCGCACAAGCTTCACGGGGTACCTAGCCACATGGCAGCATGACAGTTGTCGTTCCTTGTCCAATGCGCATCACAAACCCCTGTCATGTGTCGAGAGGCTCTTTGCGAAATTCCTTCGTGAGGAAGTCCTGCCACATGGCACGTGAAGCGCAAAGACTGCAAGCATGCAAACTAGAAGGAAATCCTTATCCAGCGGCGGCTGGCTCCCATCGTCCACAACCTTGTAAAGCTCGGCTTGCGAGCTCACACTAAAACATTGTTCAATTGATGCAAGACACGACGATGTCTTCGAGAATACCGCCACCGATTCCGCCGGGAACCGAATCAGCAACGGATATGACAGTCCTGTGTCAGGTAGGGGCTTCTGCGCTACCCCAAGCCCGACGCGATACCCCATCATAGCATGCAAGGCTGAGGGTCTTCTTGGCAAATAGCCCTTCTCCAGCACAGGGCAAGACCACAGAGAGTGTCTTCGGATTCCACTTGTAAGGACCGTCCTGCAAGCAAATTTCGACACTTCGTCAAGGGCAATGGAAACTGCCGCAGAACCAACTCCCATCCTCAACGGTCTCTGCCTTACTTTGGCTGCTCTTGGTCGGCGTCTTCGTCTTCGCCGTCTGTTTGACCTCTCGTTCTGCTCGCGAAGGAGAAGGGCGAATCCCTCAACACCAACCTCCCACTGCTGAGGGTATAAAGTCCGGGACAGGGGCTGGCTTTTCATCGCGGTTCCTGCTGCCCACGCGACTGGGGTCCTCAGCACAGACAAAGCGCTCAGATTGAAAGGAGGGCACTCGGCGCGCCTCTGCAGCACCGGAATCTTTCTTCGATGCTTCATCGACACCTCCGATGCTTGGTTGCGTGGAAGAAGGGACCGATGGTTGTGCTGTGCCTGCTCCGCTAGAGCTTCTTGCGGCAACCAGCCATGCCACCAGCAGCACCTGGATCATGCTCTTATGCTTACACGATGCACATCAACGAAGGCAGCACGAACGCAGAATCGTTTCGACATGCCGTCGACCGCAACAAACGAGGCACGAGTCCAGCAATCGGCAGTGTCCAATATGGAGACCACCCGGCAGATGCCTGATTGCATGGCAAGAGCAGCTTCAGTAATGAAGAACGACAGGGCATTCTTGCAAGTGCTCTTCCTCCCGATGGCCTTTCCGTCTCCGTTGGTGCTCTTTGCAGCCGTCTTTGGCTTTGCCTGCTCAGGTATCTGGCTGCTTCACCCCAGCCAGCAGTTGAGCTTCGGCCTTCCCCATCCTCCCGCGCCACAACGAAGCCGCTGGCTTCAGCACAAATCCCACCGCGACATCATTGCGACAGGTGCTGACATACTCCTCAATTAAGGGCAAGTGCTGACTGCTGCGAGTGGCTGGGCTTGCTGCTCATGTAGTCTGAATTTTGTCGCGCTATGGTAATCACAGGTATGTCAGGCATGTCAGGCGCACAAGTGATGCCCTTTCCCCTTTTGACACATGGGACCGAGCTTGCATCGCACGCAACACACCGAGATGAACTCGAAAAAGCCACTGTCAGAAAGGCATTGACCACATCAAATACTACTATGCCGTATGAGGTCTTTGTCTGTGCGGCACCAAGATCCAGGCCATGCAACGGGCCACTGAACTTCACCGGATCTAGGTGCGCCGCCTCAGGCGTCGTCCCCGAGTTCCTCTGAGTCTAGCAGTGTTCAACAACGGGCCTCAGCTTCCGCCATGGCTCACCAAGGACCACAGCTGGAGGCATGTCTGGGGAGTAGTGCGTCTGAAAGTTCAAAAACAATCGTTCAAGTAATGAGTTGGCATATGAGCTAAAGCGTATTTCACAAGCCAGAACTGGAACACGGGCAGAAGCCCAGTGAAACCTAATCTTCCTACCCTTTCCCTATGTCTTCACATATGGCTGCAAAATCTGATTTGCACTGTCGTCGCACCGATGCAACTCCTGGGCAACACATGCATCTCCCGTTTTGTGCCACCTGACTTAAACGAAAGGTGGCGGCTTCGTGATCTCTTGTATGAAAAGGTTGCCCTGGCCTGTTCTATGTACACGCAGGGTGTCATCCAAGTACAGGAGATCGAAGTACGGTTGTGGCGGCGGCTTCCTGAGGACAGCACACTCAAAACCCGAAGCCCTCAGACCTGCAATGAAGACCATCCCAGCCTGGTAAAGAAAGATAAGACTCGCGTCAGAAATGGACCAGCTACCGGCAGCGTCAGCGTTAGTCGCCGGCCGCCCAGCGGGATACCGAAGAAGCTCTTCACTCGGGCACGTATATATCCTTAGCTTCCGAGTCGAGAGATGATGACATGGATGAAATGCAAGTTCGGAGGAGAACATTCTGCCGTAGTTTGCTGCAGGGGATCTGAAGGCCAGGTCCAAGCGCGTTGGGCTAGCTGGACGTGCAGTCAGTCGGACCCGAAGGCTCTCAAGAGCTGAGGCTTCTTCAAAGTCGATGCAGTTCGTTACAGTGCCGGCCTTTGCATCTACGACGTTGCACACTTTGGCCGCACCCCGAGTGCTGTTCTTCGTGAATGTTGCATCGGCGGCTGTCGTGAACAGCAAGCTCCAAGCTCCATGCAACGGGCAATCCGATCCCAGTGACGTCCCAAAGTGTTTCAGTGGCTCTTTGTTGGGCGTATACCGGGCAAGCAAGTCCGCCAGTTCGAGAACGCGATCTGCAGCATCTCCAAGATCTTCCGAGACGGCACGGAAGACCCCTGCGGCAGCTAAGTTCTTTGGCGCTCGATCCTTTTTGTCGAGCTCGCCGCCCTTCACCCCGAAGTCTACACTCAAGTCACCACCGCTCTTGCTCAGCTCGCGTTTGAAATCCTTTACAGCATCCAAGAGCTCTCGCTTGGCAGCCTTGGGTGAGAATCAGGGAAACCAAAAGCCTTGTTACCAACAAGCCCTGCACTATCCAAAAGCTCAACCATGCCACGATACCCTCTGTTGGTCGAAAGAAGCGCGGAGTGCCACACATCTGCTTTGACTGCACTGCTTGAACGGCGTCTCGCCTTGGGGCGCAACCAACGAGGCTGAGCGTCAGACCACAGGAGGACAAGTCGTGTTTGCTTTGAAAGCGCTCCTTTGTAGCCGAGGAAGCCAACAGGGCAGCTGTGCAAGGCCTCAGCGCAAGCAACAGGCGAGGGTCTCCGGCCAGGCAAAGTTCAGCTGATTGCATCCTGGGAGCGATCCCGAGGGCGAGAGCCAAGAATCGATGTCGCAGACGGCCCCGCATGGCCCCGAACTGCCGGAGGGGCTGAGCTCTCTTCAAGCTTGTGCAGGTGTGTGTGTGTGTGTGTGTGTGTGTGTGTGTGTGTGTGTGTGCGTGCTCGGTCTGAAAGCGATACGGTGGTGCAGGAGCAACTGAAACAACCACGAAGTAGGGCAGCTAAAGCCCAAGCAGTGGACGGCTGCCGAGAGATGACCTTGAAAGATGCAGCATGCTGCAGTCAGGCCCGCACGTAACACATTGGACGCGCCATGATTGACAACGCATCTCTCCTTCCGTCGACAACAGACTTTGTACAAGCATCTACCAGTCCGACATTGGCCAACAGACTTGGCATGGACCAAGTAGATCGTGATGGAGTTAAGGCTTGAAGGGAGGTGGAAGGGATGTGCCCGCTCACTCACGGCTTCCCCTTTCCTCTGCCTTTGCCTGAGCAAGAAGAGTGGTGAGAGAACAATTCTGCGAGTGGTCCAGCTACCGCGGCCTCCAAAGCGTGCGGGCCTCAGTTGTGCAGATCTCATGCAGGCAAAGCCTCTGACAGCACGAGAAGCGCCAGTCCAAGCCCGGAACCCGAACTGCATTGGAAGCTCGGAGAACTGTTGTCCTGTGCATGCGGAAGCGCAGTAGCCAAAAGCCCTGACCAGCAGCTTTAGCAGCTCAGCATGCACAGCCAGCAACCGTCGACAGCAGAAGGTTGGGGCAACAGCGCGCACACGCAGGTGCAGTCAAGGCTCCGTGCTGGGCCCAGCTGCCTTGAGAGATGGGAGACCCGTGGCGTCAAATATGGACATGGAGGGACATGACATGACATGACATGACATGACATGACATGACACACGGCGTCACGGCGTCACGGGCAGGTTTCTTTACTCCCCCAGGTTGGGCGCCTTTAGGGGCACTGGCACGACAGGAAAGGCGAGACACCGTCTTCAAAGGACGAAGGCCTTCGCCACTGCAAGACAACGGCCTGGCAAAGCCTGCCCACCTTCTACTCCAACCGGTCTTTTGCGGTTGTAGGCTCGAAATAATAAAGAGGCGACAACCGCGATGGGTTGCCCTGCCGAATTCTTTAAACCTTTGCCCCTCGCTTCATCAGTCAGATGTGTCAGAAGCGCTCTGGGCTTCACCAGAGGCGGTGGACGAAGAGCAGAATCCCCCGAGCTCCTGCAAAGATTCAACTTCCGAGCAGCATCGAAGCTCCGGCAGGCTCTGAGCGGTGGCAGAGGCCTTGTCGCTCCCAAAGTACGTCAACGTCGGGATCTGAGCGCACGCTCGAGCTCAGGAAGAAGTAATCGGCAACACTATTTTTGGGGCTCCCCTATGAGACTTTTCAAGCACAAAGAAGCCCCCCCCCACCCCCCATGGACCCTCGTCGACTCATGAAAGGCTCTTGATCGAAGGAGCCGAGGGGCCGTGGTCCGGCGACCCAAAGGGCAAGCCTCCCAGCTCCAGCCCTCCTCCGGCGGCCTTTTGCTGTTGGAGCGGACCCGGTAGTAGTCACCGTCGGAGCGGCTCAGGTCCCCGTCACGGCTCAAGTACCAGTACTCGGAGCCCCGAGCCTAGGATCAAAAAAAGGGAGAAAAAAGAGCCCAGCTCTCTAGTCTCCTTACTCTCTTACTTCTCGGAGCCGCCATCTTGTACTTGAAGAGCAGAATGCCAGCTTCATTCGCATAGACTGGCGATTTATTCAGCTCACCTTCAGCCCATCTGCAGAGTGTCTCTGACACCGGCAAAAACGCATCTGGCCTTCTTTCTGGACGTAGTAGCCGTTCACCACTTCCGCTCCGGCGTCTGGAAGTGAATATCCGTGTGATGTGCGCGCAATGAACTTCTCATGCCATGCTTGCTGCATCTCACTGGTGAGCTCCCTGCCTTCGATCAAATATGTACAGCTCCGCAGCATCAGGTAGAGCTGTCCAGACTTGACGCCTGCCTCCTCTAGTGTTTGGGTGTCTTCGATCGCTGTGCCTCCCGACGGCAAACGAAGTGACTGTCAAGCACGGTTTCTGCTGCGGCTGACCTGCCTTCGTTGATGATTCCCGCGATCGCCACACCCTTCTGAAGAAATGGCTGCAGGATGCGCTTAAGATCTGCACCAGTCCAGTTGGAGCACGCATCGAGAGCAGCCACCTTACAAGATGTCCGTGCCTAACTCTTTGTGCATGGCGCAAGGATTGATTCTGTGTCCTGAGGCACAGACAGTTGCACCGGAGATATACAACACTTCCAGGCGGATGTGGGATCCAGAAGAAATCACAGTGGGTGTACCCACAGCGCTACCTGCCGCACTGGGCTGCTGCCCGTGCACCCTCTGCTCAGCAGGAGCCCTTCCCGATGGCATGTCATGACTGCGCCTTAGCAGTAGGACTGGACGTGCGCAAAAGGTGTCATGTTGCTAGTGTCAATTCAATGGATGATTCAGCCACTGACGTCCAGATGCAACGAAGTAAGCGTCCGCACACCAAGCCACTCAGGCAGTGCACCATTGGGGCCACACTAGAAGGCATTAAAGTCAGCTTTCTGATTTCTTGATCTTGCGGTGCTTCTTGCCTGCATTGGAGACTGCTTGCTTGCCAGCTTCCGTCGTTGCTTGAATTGCTGCATTTTGCTTTGTGTTGCTTTGCTCTGCTTTGCTGGCTCCTTTACACAAGGTCGGAAGCGGTTTGGCCAGGCTTGCAACTAAGGCTCAGAGCCAGGGATACAAGTGTTGCTCGTATTTCTCCCCACTCCAACAACGGACACGCGGGATCTGAGCTCTCCACCAGCAGCTTTGTCCCCTTTCGCCTTCTTGCCCGCCTCAATGCAAGGAGGAAGCGAGTGCAGCGAAGCAGGAAATTCCACTGAGCTTGCGGCTTCATTCTCGGCTGCTCCGAACCTCCCATGGTCCTCACCAAGACGGTTTGCTTTGCAAAGAACCCAAGGAAAGCAGACCGCCTTGAAGAACATCCGAATCCCTTGCCTTCCGCTTGTTTCCGCGGTAAACCTGCCGACCAGGCCTCCAGTTCTGCGCGGCTCTTACACTCCTCCTGTAAACTTCTCTTCCCACTCTTCTCAGCTTCGTGCGATACCTATAATACTCAGAGGTTATAAGCTTGCCGAATTCTTGCGAGTATTCTATGTTTGTCTTATAGTTGAAATACGAATGGATCATTGTTACTGTATCTTCTCTGCGGCAGCAGCATCGAGCACAAACGAGCAACACTGAGCCGCACACATGCCCTCAATCCTTTTCAGCAGTCCTCCACCTGCTTGCCCGACGAGACAAGAATGCGAGGGGACATAGCTCATGACAAGAGAAACTCGCATCTACAGATACAACGAGACGAGAACTAGTAACTAGGATACAGACATATGTAGTGTATGTATAAGTATGTGTTGGTATGTGTGTGTGTGTCTGTATATATATATATATATATATATATATATATATATATTGGTGTGGTGACACTAAGGGGTTCTTACTTTAGGACTAAAGAGAGTTGATTAGGGTCCCCGCCCTGGACACAGCCACGATGGCTCCCCTCGTCCTAGTATTCGCATGATGCAGTGCAAGTTTGGTCTCCATGTTGATTTATTAAGGAGGATCCGTGCGGAGACCTGACTCAAGTTTTAAGATGTGTTGCGGTGCATACTGGCCACCGGCGTTCTATTGTTCTCGTGGTGGGCGCAGGTTTTCCGGCGGCCAGATGAATTGCGCATTATCCGCTGTGCTCCCGAGCAATGCAGGCCCGTTTGCGCTTTCTTGGAGCCAGCATCGCCGTGTGAGGGTATGGCGTAAATGCTGGCATGACCGCGAAAGCGTATCACGAATTTGCCACGCGAAAATGATTTAGCGCCACGGTTTACCCTCAGATAATTTGGATTGAAGTGATGCATCACATGTTGCCTGATCTTATGGTCATATCTCGCAGGTCTTATTCATGCACTTCTTATGTTGTACTTACGGTTTGGGATCTATGCGGGCAAAATTTATCCGTGTGTTCATTGTGATTTCTGTACTTGTAAACCTTGTGCTCATATCATGATACAGGAAGTCGTCGAGCCAATATCCTCTTGGTTCTCGTCAAAGAACTTACTGTAAGGTACCATAATAAGGAAACCACATAATCCCGATTTGTCGCTGGCCTTTGCCACCTCGCGCAGCGTCGACGTCCTCTCGAAAGTCATCGCGCCACTGTCCGCCAGTCCTCACGCAGCTGTTGCAGCACACTGCACGAAAAAACCTCTCAGCCGCCACGCTTCTAGGGTTTCGGGTGAGGGTTAAGGGTTTGGAGTTAGGGCCCTGTCTTCTAGCCGGCTGTTGCAGCTCAGGTGTAGGAGTGCAGGAGATCTAAGTTGCAGGCTCGCCCCTGCCATATTCCCGGCCCTTGCTGTACCCGGCGTCCAGATCGACGCCTCCCGGAAGATACAACAGGTCAAGCTGCCTCACGACGTCACGAAGAACCGGCCAAATAAACAATAAAGGCTCCGGCGTATAATGCGATCATCGAAAGAAGTCTTGTTCCTTGGAGAACAGCTAAAGCTGCCTCAGGTCCTTTCTCACGATACACTCCATCCCGAAAGCAGCTACATACTTTCTCCACAGCCAGTGAGAAAAAGCCCAGGAACCCTGCAACCCCCGCATGACTGGTCCCCAAACCGTCTGGTCTCCTCTCTCTCTGTCTCTTACTCGTCTTGTGGGAGAATTCCACCACTGCAAGTGCAGGTATGTGCCCAGGTTTCTGGGCCGACATCACGTAAACCTGCGGGTACCGCCATGAGCCGCCCTACACCTGTATAAACCCCCTAGGCGCAGCCCGCTTTCGGCTTCTAGCCCAGCCCCCTCCAACTGGACGACATCGCTTTCAGCTGGGGACTGCCCTTTGAGCAACGCCTACAGGCCCATGATGAACTTCCTGGACATCGCAACGATACTCTACTATGCTACACTATATGGTTTACGATGCTGTAATATACTATTATTATAGTATTTTATATGATGAATTATATAAGAAACTATACTACAATATACTATACTGTCAAAACTGTTTGAGAAAATATACTATTATCTAGTATTAAATAACGAACCCATGAAGCTCTGAGTCCCTCCGCCGCTCGGCTCCCACTCCGACACCCCCCAGCCTCCCAGCGCTGATCCCTTCGGAGGAGACCCCCGGTTTTAAAAGGTTTAGGGTTTAGGGTTTAGGGTTTAGGGTTTAGGGTTTAGGGTTTAGGGTTTAGGGTTTAGGGTTTAGGGTTTAGGGTTTAGGGTTTAGGGGTGTAGGGTTTAAGCTAGGGGAAACCGAAAAAACCCACCTTTTTAAGAAACTACATAATAGAAACCATAATGAGGAACCCCCGTTTCAAAAGCTGGGGGTTGAGGGTTTAGGGTTGTAGGGTTTAGGGCTTTAGGGTCTTAGGGTCTTAGGGTTTGGGGTTGAGGGTTTAGAGTGAATGGTTTAGGGTTTTAGGTTGTAGGGTTTGGGGTTTATGCGGTTGAGGGCTTAGGGTTGTAGGGTTTGGGGTTTACAGGGTTTAGGGTTTAGGGTCTTAGGGTTTGGGGTTGAGGGTTTAAGGGGAATGGCTTAGGGCAGTCTGGAGTTTAGGGTTTATAGGGTCGAGAAAAAAAGTCCTTTTCATTTCTAGTGACTCTGACTCTGGGGCAAGTCCTTTTGAGTTCTAGTGCTGTCTCTCTCTCTCTCTCTGTCTCTCTGTCTCTCTGTTTCTGCTGCTTGCTCTCCCTCCAGCCACGGAGCAGCAGGTTCACGGCCAGCTCCGCTTGCTCCTACCGCAGCTTGAGGGGCGGGTAACCGCAAGAAGCAAAGTGATAAAAGTGCTCCCAAGTGCCCCGCGTGCTTGAAGTACTCCACGAAGCAGAACCCACATGGAGCTTTTTGGTGCCTGTTCAAGCCTCGGAGAGCAATTCTGCACGGCAGCTCGCCTTCACTCGATCCATGTACATCAGAAGCTCGAGGCGGGCAATGCGCGGAAAAAAGACTTCAGTCATCCGTAAGTCGCCGGCCCATGACCACCCGCTTCACATCACCACATTTCGAGAATAGCTCGTAAATCTGCTCCTGCAAATCATCGCAAGTGCTGCAAACCCAGAGTGTACCCATGGGTGACTACAAGACGGGCAGCACATCGCGGGATGCTGCAAACAGGGTCCTCTCGAGTGAAGAATGACAAGTTGCCAACATAGACTGTGCAAGTAACCTTGATGGCCTGCAGCTTTGGCGGCGAGACACTTCTGAAAGAACTTACACGTCTGACATCTGACATGGGCGACTGCGTTGCAGAGACCTTCTAAGTTTTGACCAACCGGAATCTGAACTGATCCTCAACACATTCCTCGTCTGACAGCGCAGCCACATCATAATGTCATACTGTCGTGGGTGCCTCTGCCCACTTCTCCGGTGTGAATCCGGACTTTTTGTCCACGTAGAGGACTGGCCTCGGCCAACTTTGATGCGAACAGAGCAGGTGAAGAATCAGCTCTCGGAGCGATGCGGATTGAGCTCCTGATAAAGATGCGCCATTGAAAAATGTCTACATGGGACTGCAAGGGTTCCCGATGAAACTGAGGATGGGTTCTGCCATTTATCTCTGTCTTTTCCTGACGACTTCGGTCTTCAGAAAAGTTTGCCGATCTATCGGCACGGCGGCACTCGAGCACTCGATATGCACTTCAGAGCAAGCTTGTCTCCTGCAACCTCTCGTGCTTTCCATGTGCGACTGAATCGAAACCCACCCTCATCTTTTTTGCTCAGCGGTCGTAGCCATCCGCGCGCTGCTCCAAAGCTGTGGCTTTAGATGCCCATTTCACGAGATCCGTCGCTAGGGCCTTCTCGCCTGGCGTGCAGGAGAGCATGTTTGCCCACCTAAAAAATGGGTCTAACTCTTCTGGTATCTGTGCCCATGGCTCGGTGTCTCTGGGTTATGTTGTCCAGTAACTTCTGCTCAAAACAGCCCTGAGGATCTCACCCATACGGCTCAGGACCAAGTCTTCCAATTGCACCTCCCACAGATGGTAAAATCGCAGTTGCTTCGGAGGCTTGTGTCCCAGCCTCGCCATCCATGTACCGTCCGAAACGTGTTGTAGCCTGCGGAAGAAGTCCACCAGCCACAGCCGCGAGAGCACCCTCTGCAGGAGATCGCAGGAGGAGCATACCTTGCAGCCATTGCTCTCGCTACGGCTCAAATCCACTCCAGCTGCTGCCGTCGGCACGGAGCGGCTTCGTGAGCGGCCACAGCCACGGACTCACGGAATACCTGGCAAACGGGCTTCTGCTACCGCAATAATGCTACCCAACGCGAGTCATGCAGCGACTCGCGAGACGGCAACATTGGCAACACAGCAAGGAAGAACGAACTCGTCGGTCGAACCAGCTTCGGTCGGTGGCTAACAATGAAATGGCAGCACACAACTCTCGCGCGCACGCGCGAATTGCAAGAGTTGCTAGGTCCTGCTAGATCAAGGGTCAAGGGCTACAAGGCCCAGGCAGCGAGAGCCACAGGTGAGGCCGCAACTAATTGAAATAGACTGTCATGTTTTCACAGGCAATGCAAGCCTCTCGACTTGACTAAGCATGGCATGTGCCAAAGCTCCAACCTGAAACCAGCCACGGGCCAAAGAAAGGACGTTCGTCAGCTCTTGCGTTTGTTAACCCTGGCTGGAACATGCGCCAGGGATGCTCATCAAGATTTTCATGCCATGTACTTGAAGCGGAGCACGAGCAAGCAGATCGCAAGAATTGAGGATTCGAAGGTCAAGCTCCGAGCGCAGATTTCGTTATGCAACACATGATTCAGAGATGGAAAATGGTCTCGATCCTTCTCTCCTCTCTCATGACACATACGAGGAGACATACACAGCGGGCCTGCCAAGCTCAGTGTCCACCATGCCAGGTGTGGAGCAATGGCAGTAAAGGCCGCCCTTGAAAGCCAAACTCTGGGCCCGCGTGGATGTCCTGGCAGTTTGCACCAGGCGACAGCCCTAGGCAAACATAATGTTAACTCGCTCCAGAGCATCAGCGCTCGCTTTGAGTCTGCATAGGCGTGGTCTCCCACCTCCGTTACATCAAAACTCTCGCGAGGTGTGCCAGTGCCGTGTCGTGAGTTCCACACCCCCTCTGTGAGAAGCTGCCCCGCATGACAAATCTGGTGGACGCGCCTCTCCGCGACCTATTCCCTCAAGCAGCTCTGCGTTGAGCTCAGAGCGCTTCTCGAGACGGCTGGAGACTTGCACGACCCTGCATGGCATTGCACAAGAAGCAAAAAAGAGAGAGAGAGAGAGAGAGAGAGAGAGAGCGAGCGAGAGAGAGAGAGAGAGAGAGTGAGTTGGCAGTTGGCACTCTCTGCACCTGACAGGCTCGGGTTGCTCTTTGCTTCGCAGACGAGCCAGCAATTCTGTCAAGAGGAAGGGCCCCAGAAAGTTCGTCTGCCAGGTGGCATCACCTGTTGGCTCAGAGGTCGCGTTCATCGGATGAAGAAATCTCGGATGCCTTTCCCACTCGCTGGTGGCCGCATAACGCCCGCATTGTTTACGAGCCTCAACCACTTCAGAGCTGGCTTCGGAGCGCAACGCATTCTCATCTCCTGCGGCCAGCAGCATCCGAAGTCCAGGCTGGCCCTCTCTCAGGAACAAATGCACCTTCGGACAGGTCTGCTGATCATGAAGCGCCAGAATCGAATCAACAGAACCTTTCGGAAAGCCTCATCGGCAAAAGCCTGCACAGAGTCCGGGTCGAGCAAGTCCAAACGGTGGACCTCTGAAAAGCACAAATACACCTACAGTGTCTCAACAAGTGATTGAACCGTACTGCCCGACCTTGGTGCGATCCTTCAGCTTTCGAAAAACGGCCTCAGTCCTCTTCTTGTCCCTGCAACCCAGAAGTAAGGTCACGGAAGGATGTCCTGAGGGGAACACTTAAGAAACTGCCATTGGGCCATGCCTCTTTGAGCGAGATGAGTGGGCATAAAGCATTAGGATACACGGACATGCAGGCCAAGGCACTAAGCAGCTGTTGCGCCATTTCTTGGCCAATCCCACTGCTTGCTCCAGTTATGACAATGCGGGCATCTGTCCCTGCTGAAGCATTGAGCAGGGCCTCAGTGGCCCAAAACAGCTCCATCCCAACAAACGCTTGGCAGCACGCTCGAGAAGACGGAGCAGAAGTTGAGGCATTCGAGAGCATAAAATCAAAGTTCTGGTTCTGTCGGCTACTTCCCATCGAGGGAGCTCGAAACATCCACAGTCTCAGACCGACCCAGCATGCATACGGATTCAGCCGGAGCTGCATGCGCAGAGCTGCGACTACTCACAGAAGGTGTGAACTAGAGCTTCTATCTACCCAGCAACTTTCCGGGGTCGTCGCCTGCAAATGTCCGCGAGCTTTGGAAACCCTCTGTGCTCGCCTGCAAGCAGGTTGGACAGAGTGCCGCTGAACAAATTCCATTCCTTATGCCCTGCGACGGTGCCTTGCAAAAACAGCAGCACAGGCCACCCCGCCCAAAGCGGCCGTGGCACACACAAGCTGGCTCAGCCAGCTTTGGCCATCGTTGGAGCTCATTGGATTTCTGATACTCGACGGGTGGGGATGCCACCCACGTCTTAGGAGGCAATCCCTTTGACGAACGTTAAACGATCCTCCCAGCAGCTGTTCTTGCAAGGTACGACCGGACTGCCATGACTTCTCTGAGATTCTGGTACTGGAAAAAGCTGGGAGCCACGGGAAGACGAAGCACAAAAGGCCCTTCCCCTCTTTCATCCGTCAGGCAAGGCTTGGGAGTGTGACTCTCACAGGGCACGGACATGGAATTGAAACAATCTATTTCTCGTGATGCCATGGCTGCAAGAAGTATCTGACTATATCTTACCGTCTGTCGTAGTTGATAGCGGCGCCTCGAATCTAGAGCCTCCACACTCACTTTTTTTGCTAGCGAAGCAGAGCCTACGAACATCACGCCGTTGCGTTCCAAAAATGAGCTTGGATCTGGTTCTGCTGAGTATTTCCTTGCCTTTAGCTTCGTTTCTGATTCGGTGGTGGGTATCGCATTCGGCTGACTGACAGTCGTAATACGCTTGTTGCAGACACACTTTACGGGTACGCTCAATGTTGCCAAGCTGCAAACGAGCTTGTAACCCTAAGCTCTACCCGATTGCAATGCATTCCTGTTGCGGAAGGGCTACAGTAACTCGCAGGCTTTGCAGAGGATTAGTCCACTCGCAGTGCATCGAAAAATTTGCATCGCAGCAATCGCTAAACTCGTAAACCCTAAACCCTGCAATATCCCCCGACCGCCCGGTCTTCACATCGCTTTGCCGCCGCCATAGTGCGTTCTCATCTGGCGTAAAGTTACAGCCTAGATCTGGCTAGCTGCAAGAAGAGCAGCTCGTGTAACGGGCTCCTTTGTCCCAGAAGCTGGAGTAACGGGCTCCTTTGTCCCCTGACAGAGGCAGGATGCATTGAGGCAAGAACATCTGTGTGACGACATCGCCTTCAGACCCCAGTGTAGTCGTACAGGTACTACTGCAGGTTGCCGCGATTTGGCCTCTGGACCAACATCAAGTCACGACGTGGAGGCAGCAGCGAGTGGCATGCCCAAAGCTAAGAAATCAGCGAGAAGCCACGTCTCATCGCCCCACCTTCGAGGCTGGCAAAGTGCACTTTGGAAAAGCTGGCAAGCTCGCCCACCTGCGTTCATCATCCTTGGCCTGCTGCGGAAAAAACAACACCAGCTCCGGAGGAGAAATTTAATCACGAGACTTTGCAATCGGCCTTGGCAGGCGTCGGAGCGATGTCATTTTCAAGCATGTTCTCTTTGTGATCATGGCCGGCGTCACTCGCCGACACCTGAATTAACATGTGGAGCAGCAGCGGCTTGAACATGATGTGGGCTCGTGCAACAATGTACCGGCAGGATCGCATCAACAGGTCGCGCAGATGGTCTTCGCAGTCATGGTGCCGACCAGCCAGAAATCTGCAGACCCTAGTCACCCTCGAGTGGTATCTGAGAGAGCGACCTTAACTGCATCCAATGCTGCTGTCTCAGCTTCTTGGAGAAGCCGTGCCTTTGGAAAGGAGCGCAGCATCAAGCCTAGGGTTTTGGGGGGGCCGTAGCAGCCTTAGCGCAAGCAGCTGAGCCATGGGCCAAGCAGGCAGCACGCCCCGCCTGGGGCCTTCGTCAGAAAGCATTCCCAGAAACTTCTGCCGAACCCTCGTGATGCGGCCTCACAAGTGAGGAGGAAGCCGCACGTTGCCTGAATGATAGGTTCAAGCCAGTCACGGCATTCGCTACTACCGTGTGCTGTAGTACGGGGCATATCGGATGTTTCGTTTGCACATGTGCACTCGCCTCATCCAGCACTGTGTTGCATCGACACATGCTTTCTCATTTCAAAAACCTGGCTTCAATGAACCATGACCCAGAAACTTCAAGACCACTTGTTTCGACTTGTTTCCCGGGCACCGGAAAGCCCAGGAACGGGCCGGAGAGTACAAAGTTGTGCAATTGAGCCGTGGTCCCAACTGGCTGTTTTTTGTGCCTCTGCGGCTTCCCCTTCATGGCCTTGGCCTCAACTGGCCCGGAAAAACACGGTGTTTGTGGTGTGGATTCTGAACTCGTGGGGGTGCTGCTGTTTCGTCGGGGCTGGAAGGCTGATCCGGATCCCTTGCTGCGGGCAGTCTAGGCTTGGGGCAGGCATGGCTCAAAGCGAGAGAGATGCAGGGGCTGCAGAACGCAAGAGTGTCCCGAGCAGACCTGCCTTTCGACCAGTGGAGCCCTCAGCTCCATCAAACGCAGCTGCCCCGCCAGAGACATGTCCCACCACCTGCAAGGGAGTGGCACTTGACACCTGCATGATTGCAAGATTCAAAAGCACCCTTGAATTAAAATGTCAGCCTGTGGAAAACTCGCCGCACCAGCGATGCTTGCTCCACATATAGGCGTCTGTGGAGATCTTCCACAGTTGAGATAGCTGGCTTGGGAAACAAATCATCCACTCTCCGTCCTTGCCCAGGTAACAAGGGTGCAGGCGCCATGGAACTAGCATCATCGGACCTCTGCATGCTATCCAGATTTGATGAGGACGTGCTAGACCTTGTACAGTGGCCAGCCAATGGCCCGTTTGCAGGGGTCATTATGGGCTGATACACTGCTGGCAGCTGTTCTTCTTCTGGCTGCTCCTCCTCGTCCGTGATTTCGTCAGCTTGCGCTGCAGGGACCTGTCTCAACACGGCCACTTCCTGCTTTGGCAAGGAGAGGGCTTGGTCCGCTTGGACATCAGACCTGGTCCTACGCATAAACTTCACCTCTGCACGGAGAGAGAGCAGGATGCGCACCCACGGCAGAAGCTTCGATGGACAGAACGAGTACAGGAGCCATTTCCGGAAGTACTGTTCCACAATGGTTCTGGACAACAAGGTCTCAAGTGTCTGAAGGTGTGCACTCCTTGTGCGCTGCTTGAGTTGTAGATGCCACCACGCATGCAGGGCCAGGTGAACCAGCCTGCATGATCTTTGCGATGCAAACAGCCTTCCAGCTTCAGAAGCTTGGACTGCCTGAAGGTTTGCTTGCAGGTACTCTGACTTCCATGCCAGAAAAGCATATCGGATGGCATCACGTACCAGTGGATGAAGCACCGTGGGCCCTCTCGTGCGCAACTCAGCCAAAACATCTGCACGGATTTCTGCCACATGCTGGAACCCTGCCCTTGAACCAGTCTCGCGAAGGCCATGACTTGCCTGCATCCTCTGTGCGATTTGCATCCACAAGTAGAAGCATCGGCTGGACAGAAGCGTATCCCAACGCCTTGCACTGCAGACTTCCAGTTTGCCTCTGTACTGTGCGCTGAAGGATACTTGCCGCCAAGCGAAGAGGCACCAGCCAAGCGTTTCAGCATTCGCCTTCGTGTATTGCTTGTCAATGTTGCGAGAGCATCGTTGACATTGACGCTGCAGACGTGCGAACAAGGACCAGCCGGCGAAGATGCTACCCATTGCCGCGAGTCGCGCAGCTTGCGAATGATGAGTCACAAGATCCGACACAGCGGCGTTTGCAGTTAAGCCAGTCTTGTCCAATCGATGCCGTAGTTGGCTCGTCTCGCAAGCAGATTTCCAAACGACAAGGACAAGATCCAGTAGCAGCTTGTCAGCACGACGCTGCAGAGCCATGCTGCGTTCTGTGTGCTCACGCTCCGACCGGGCATCCATTGCGTCCACTAAACATTCAAGCGCTCTTTGGCGCCCTTGCTGCCGGAGCATGCCGATGACAACTCCTCTCCATGCCAAGCCGACAGTGTCTCTGGTCGAGTACCATGCATTCCAACAGCTGCGAACTGCGTCGCTGGAGTAGCACTTCAGCTTGCACAATACGTCCAATGATGCTCGCTTACCTCGGCCCTCAAGCAGAACGGTCTTCCACACTGTGAACACATCAAGACAAAGCCGGTCTTGCAATCTGCAGCTGCCAGCGAGCTTGGAATGCAAAGCACGCCCCCGCAACACGAACAGCTCCCAGGCAATAAAGCAGCAAATAAAATTGTCCCACAAGTATGTGTTGGAACGCGCTGAGCACAGTTGCTGCTGCTGCATCTTCGCAGTCCCACGCCAAGCTCTGAAGGCCAGGGGCAGCAAAAACCAACCTTTCCAACTGTGACTGTCCCAAGAATCGTGCTGAGAGCATCCGAGCTGCCAGCCAGTGTCAGTCTGCAGATCGTCTGGCTCTGAATAATCGGAGCCACCGCACTCAGACGACGTTGAAAAGCTTTCTGGCGATGCAAAGCTCTCAGCATGCTCACGCAGTAGCATGCTTGTGCACGAGCTGTGCCCACCAAGTTGCGCACTAATGCTCACAGCCGCTGCATTCCAGATGTCTAGCTTTGCCTCTGCTGTCAGACTCCACCAAGCGGCAAAAAGATCCTGCAGTTCCAGACTTGGCATTCGCAACTTGGCTCCCAATTCGATCTTGCTCTCAAGGCTTCTCTGGACAGTGCTGGCCGTAACCAAGTGCCTGTGAGCCATCCGCATTTCCTGGAGGAAGCGCTTCCAGGAATGTGCGGCAGATCTCAAGCGGGATCCCTGAGTCGATGATGCTTCGATGAAGAGGAGACTAGATCTGTGTGGATGTGTATACATAAATATAGTATAAACTAAACAAAATACAACCATAATATGTACAATATGATGTGATATGCTATACTACATTATATTGTACTATACTATACTATATTATACTATACTAGACTAGACTAAACTGCAGAAATGAAACCACATACCATCATAAAATAGAATATGATGTAATCTAAAACCATATAACACAACATTGCATAATATGACACAATACAATATAATATCATATAATGTAGTGTAATCTAGCTCAATGTAGTGTAGCATGGGAAAATGGACTATAGTATGATGCAATATAATCTGGTATAATATAGGCTAAACAACTGTGGCATAACATCATAAGACCTGGTTTGATATAACAACTTACAAACACGAAACGATATGATGTGATGTAATATGATAATACAAAGCACAACATGATATAACATCAGGTAAGATAAACAACATGATAAACATATCATATCATATAGTTAAGCATAATGCAAGAATATGGTATGATGTAACATAGCATCGTATAATATCATAATATTAAAAAACATGCAACAATATAATACTATACAATAGAAAATGCCGTAAAACACAAAAACCATGTAATGATAGTTATATAAGAACAATAAGAAGAAGACGAGCATTAATACACAATACGAATAATGCTGATAATAATGATAATAACAGTACTTATTACAACATGTTACTAGCAAAAAATATACTGCTAGAAATGATCTTGTACTGATAATAGCAGCCATACGATATAATATCATCAAACATGTGGAAATGCAGTGTAGTATAATGCAACGTAATGTAAGGTATTCTAACATGTAATTGAATACATGGTATGTGTCTTTTCTGTAAATCGGACTGTTCCAAAACATGGAGGTTCTTAAGGGTTTGGGTCATGTATGCAAAAATATCTGCACGGATGCAATCCCACGGTGATTACAGAAGTGACTGCACTAAATCCAAGAATCCGCTCGAAGCCAGCAACTGAAGGCCTCGAGGGGAACATAGCAGTCACAGTCATGACAGATTCCAATACGTAGTCATAGTCCTGACCATCCTACCGTCCTAAGTTCATTCGAGTCCTGCCTTGGCCAATACCACCAAGCGAACCCGAAGACCGAGCTCATGCGACACCTGCACTGACGCTCGAAATGCCATTGGCTAGCAGTGCTTGTCCCCTGCCTCATTCCTGCATCTGCCTGCTTTGACGGCATGAACTTGCCACGCGTGGAGAGCTGCGGCGGCCTGAAGGACACGCCGAAAGCAGCACTTTGCTGCTTCTATGTTGCACCATCAGCAGTCCTGCTCCAAGTGTCGGCTGCCAATCAGCCAGACAGCTTTCAACATTCGCGCGGAGTGGGCCTGTGTGGCTCTGCAGGACGAGCTGAAATGACCATGCTGACCATGCTGCTTCAAGCTTTGACAACACGGAACTGGGCAGTTGTCTGCCAAGCTGCCGCATCTTGAACCAGACCAACATGGAACTGGCGCGGAGGAGCAGAGTCGCGCTTCCATGTGGCTGCCTGGAATAGTTTTTGTTTTTGAGACAGGTCATGTCATGCAGTATGCAGAGCCCACTGCCTTTTGCAGATGTTTTGCCCAGAGGTCCCGCTTGGCATCGAGGCCTCGGGCTTGAACTTCCACCCACCTTATTTCCGTGGGCAACAAGACGATGTGTGTGTGCACACCTGGACATCCACCTCGGTCTGCGCATGCACACTACATGGGTGTACAGTAGAACTTCATTTACGCTGAGACATACTCTGGCTTATTATGGATGCCTGACTGCCGAGTGTCGCGCATTTCCTTTTCCAGCTGCACTGGACCATCTCCATGTATTACGGAATGCTTCACAAAGCTTGATTTACGATAAGTGGGGTCAGAATTAAGCAGTGGTTGGGCCGACGAGTTTGCCTACCCTATGCTTCGCGAGCTACGGAAAAGACAGCATCTACTTGACACCATGAATGATTGTTTTGCGAATCTGCGGCTCTACTGCGGCACAAAGCCTGCAGCATCGGTTGCATTTCAATTTCGTAACTGCTGCATGGGTCATTGAGCCCCACACTGGCGCACACCAACATCTTACATGTTAAGTCGGCAGGTATCGAAATTTCATCGCAGACCAAAGACCACATCCTTGAACGTCCGCCCCAAAGGCCGGTCTCCAACATCCCGACGCTTTCACTCGACAGCAGGGGAACAATACATACGACAAGCAACTGTCCTCCAAACTCGACATCGTTTCAGCGGTAGTCGGACTCGGGCCTGGTGTTCGTCTCCAAGAAAAACCGCACCACAACTTTCAGTCTTTATGTGCGAATGGCGAACGGCATGAAAGTTTCAAGTGTCCAACCCTTCTCTTGCACACGTAGCCAACCCTACGAAAGCCGAACATCTCCAACAACTTGTACAGACGACGGACGAGAAGCATCCTCATGCAACCACCGGTCGTCGAAGAGCTTGTGCGTACGCGCAAAAAAAAATTACACGGCTCCAAGCAAGCTTACTTTGTTCAACAAAGCTGAAACATGGCTAAACTCCTAGGGTATCGAGACGAGAAAGCTAGACTTGTACCCCAGTAAAACCACCAACATTGAAAAGAAAAAACAAATGTTTTTCCACACAAAAACGTTTGAACAAAGTGCACATCTTCTTCGTACGCATTCCAGTAAGTGGAAAGCACCAAAATGGTTGAAAGTAAAACCATTGCTGATTCACACAAACGCCTGAACCCAAAACAAACTTAGTTTCAAAACCTTCTGGGTTGATTCTATTCTCCAGCTTTAACTTTTTCCGCGCAAAACTTGTGATCAGACGCCGAAACTGGAAGCTTCTCGTGGCTTCCAAAGCTGTGCGAACTTTCGAACAAGCACGCTCAAACTACCGGTGACAGCATTTGAAAAAGAAATACATTTTACGAATTCGAAGCGCAAGCGAAAAGTACAACCCACTCCTAGAGCAGTTTTTGTTTCTATTTCAACCTCAACCTTGTTTTATCTTGCCCAAAAAAACATAACTGATTTGTTTCCTTTGCCATGTTTTTGGCAACAAGCTCCAACGTGTTGTGCATTGTCGGCAAGAAGGTGCTTGGCAGTACAAAAAGATAGGAACCAAACTCAAACATTGCAGTAAAGGTTTGTTTTTTTTCGGCGTGCGTAAGTGCTTGTATCTTCATGTATTGCGCTGTGAACCGCATGGTTTGGGGAAGCCAGTTTTGTTTGCACACACTTAGAGCATTGTTCAAGAAAACCAAAATTCCAGAGCTAGCTTTGCCTTTGGTGCGTGCAAACGAAAATCGACACCTTCATTTGGCTTGCCACATCTTAAAACCGTTCAAATTAGCAAGCTGCTCTAAACTTCAAATTGCCAAGCTGCGCCTCAAATTAGGACAAAGCTGGAGGTTTCACAGTGTGCAATCTACTTTGGAGTGTGCATTTTCCTCGGGTTTTGGCACAATCACCTTCCAAAAGTGGCAACTGTCACACGTTTTGGCTGCAGAAGAAGCAT
>CAJNDV010031545.1:5333-33822 GCA_905221635.1 Symbiodinium sp. CCMP2456
GCTATTGATTTATCAACGGCATACATTTCAGCCCGGTCGCATGGCTCAACAGCCATGCAGACGTTCATGTTCCAGCTTTTGTATGTCACGTTGGGGGTTCTGAGCACACAGTAGTCGCTGCTCCTGTCGCAGGTGATCCAGGCATTGGCCGGTGCTGTTCCAGAAGCAGGCCACCTGGCCCCGGGCAGACCGGCTTCCCTTCCTTGTCTCGTAACGACGCTTTTTGTGGTCCTTTCCACAGGTACAGGTGGCAATGAGCTTGTTCCACAGCCTCCGACCGCACCCAAGCCGACGAAAAAGCGGCCACAAAGTGGAGTCTCACAACGTGTTGCTCGACTTCCCGTTGACAGACGACTTGCACCCTGACAAAGTATTGGTTTGTGAGCTTCTTCTCCACTAAGCGCAGGTACGGCAGTGCTGAGTCGCTGAGGTGTTCGTTGCACAAAGAGAAGGTACTTGCACATTATTTGTGGAGCTCAGTTGCTTGGAATGAAGCTATGAATGCATACCGGATAGCTGTTGACGTCCCCGTCTTGTGGAATCATCCTGTCACACACACACCGTGTGCAGGCTGGGAGCATCAGGAAGAGCTCTTGGCACAGGGAATGTTCCCCACACCTGCCGTGGAGGCTCAGAGAGTGGAGGTCAGAGTGAGGTGGAGCTGGTGAATCTTGCCAGGCCTCGGTTGGGAGGATCGGACCTTTGCAGATCACCGTGCAGAAGAACGCTCCACCATTGCCCGAGATGCAGAAGTCGAAAGGTGTGCTCTGGTGGACTGGAAGCAAGCCTGGACCTCAGCCGCTGTTGCACTTGCTACGCTGCTACGCGGTTCGGGTTTGTGACGGAGCTGAGGTGGGCAGCCAAACAGATGAAGTCCAAGCCTCAGCCGGAGTCTCGGGCCAAGACGCCTGGTGATTCGCCAAGTCCATCGAGCTGGGCCCGGGCGCCGCCGAAGAGGTCTTGATAGGCAGTTGCAGCAACTTCTTCACCTGCGTCATGCTATCAACTCCTGCTTTCAATTTCCACTGCGTTCTCGTAGAGTATTCCACCAGATGGTTGCTTTGCTTGACGTGTGAGTCGCCGCCGCAATCGTTGTGGAGCAACGAGAAGACGGCCGCATTGCTTTAGTGACTACAGTAGATCTGCAAGGATCACCCTTGCTGCGCAAAATACTTGTGCAGAGGGACTCGTTTCGCTGCTTTTCAAAGCACTACCAGGAAGTTGCCTGCTTTCAGACCAACCATTGTGCTGCCTCTTTCACTCTCTTGCAATTGTCTCCGTTCACCAGATTATGAGAATAGGTCATGAGTAGAGCGGGGCAACGCACAGTGAGCGCACGGCAACCTCCGGCCGGCCCGGGCTTCGCCGCGCTGCGGGCCAACGGCCCTGCGGCCCTGCTCAGTTCCATGCTTTCGTTTCACCGCGAATTTTTGCAGAAAGACGAGTGCGACAAACTCTCAACATCGAAGCATCTACTTCCAGTATCTCGCGCTGTTTGCCCGTTGTTTGCTGCCCCCGGTGCTCCCGAACGCCAGTTCTAATCAACTTCAGACGCACTACTCATCCGCAGATTGCGTGTTGGCCTGCAAGATCATGGAAGGCTTGGGATTTGCTTGACAGGGCTCGTCGGAATTTGAAGCCCTACGTAGGCGCCGATCTGCTAGTCGAACTGCCATAAGCGGCTGTGGCCAGACTTCAGTGTCGCATGTTCGCAGCTTTAAGTTTAGTGTCAGATTTAGTCATCATGCAAGATCTCGGCAATGGCATCTCGAATGCAGGGCTTGTTGTTGGCACATGTTGCCCTTCCCCACCTTCCCACGTCCACCTAGAGGTGCATGACGGAGAAGAACTGGCTTGCCTGAAGTATTTGGTTCAGACCCATCGTATTCCGAGCACTTCGCTGGACTGGCGCTCCTAGAAGTGGCCATGTGCGATCCATGGAGTCCAAGACACGGCCATGGTGGCGGGTGGCGGCGGGTCCCGCATTGGCCTTCTAGGAGCGCTGCTACAAAGTGACTTCAGGGAATCGTGGCAGGCCGTGGCCGGCGAGGGCGAGGAAGGGAATGGCCTATGCTGGTTCAACAGTCGCTCGTCTGAAACCAAGGCTGAGGCGGAGAAAGGCACAGCAGTTGCAGTTTCGCTTCCCACGAAAAGTTCTGAGGTGACAGGACCTACCTTCGCTGCTGCATCGGTGAAGATCCTGACTGCTGGCAGGGAATTTGGATAACCAGGGAGCTTTGCTGCTTTTCTTTGACAGAGCAATCGCAGAGATGTTTCGACTCGATTGAGGAGAAAGTCGAGGCCAAGATAAAGACTCTGCGAGATTTCCAAGCTCAGGCCGAGTATGCAGAACTCGATGATCAGGTCCAGGCCTTGCGCGTGCACATGCTACCATACCAAGCAATGCTGGCCCAGCCGATGGGCATGTGGTCATTTGCTTGTAGTGTTCCGGACTCTCCCCTTTTGTGGAGCCCTTTCTGCGACTGCTGCGATCCTGCTGAAAGCCAGTGCGAGGAAGAAGCCCGCCCAAATGAAGACGACCTCCGGTTGCAACATGCTAGATGCTGCTTCCCTGTCTATGCACGGAAGACCTTGAGTTTGACAGCTGAAGTTGAGCGAATTATTGATGGAGACTTGCAGTCACTGCGACCGCAGCCAGAAATCGTTCGAACACATGGACCACAGCTTTTCTGGAATATGGGTGGCACTCAACTAGCCAGAGGTTGTGTGATTTCGGTCCATCAGAATGCAACAGTCTCATCATGTGCCGAGAACCATGCTTGTCGCGATTTTGACTGCTCGTATCTTCGTGCAGTTCTGATGGCGTTGCAGGTCATACAAGCCATCAATCCACTTCCTGTCTTGGCTTTCGTCTTGAATGCCGGTGATGAGACCGTTGAAAACACCCTACCAGAGGCCCCAGTCTTCACTCGCACTGGAACTCGCTGGACGAATACCTTAGCACTACCTTTTGAGTGGCAGTTGCACCCGGGACAATGTGTTCGAAAGCTGAAGGAGGGGATGCTGGCTTTGGAACGGAGCAGATGGGAGGATCGTGAACCTGTCTTAATCTGGAGGGGCACTCACTCAAATTTGTGGGCTCCGGACTGCAAGGCTGCGCACGCAGCAATAGATGATGCTATGATGGAGAGGTGTGTGGTTTTGGCGCCCGGCAAACTGCGGGAGGGAGTCTGGAATTTCAGCACGTGGCTCCAGCTGCCGCGTGGGCGCTTGGTTTGGCTTAGCAGGTTCGTACCTTTCATCGACGCAAAGTTTGTGGAGAGCACAACGCTGCCGCCGATGGCTCTCGACCTTGAGCGCTTCTTGAAGGATGAAGGGCTCTTTGCTCCAAGGCTTTCTGCTTTGGAGTTTGAGCAATATAAGTATCAGATTGCTTTGGAAGGAAACAGCGCAACTGACCGCTTGGCATGGCAGCTTTTCATGGGCTCTGTTGTCCTCATCCCAGATCAGCCGTGGCAAGTGATGTCGCCTTTGAGAATGTTGCAGCCATGGGTCCACTTCGTCCCCGTGTCGTGACGCAGCTGAGGTTGGATGTGGCTGCATGTCAGGTCCTGTCAGGATGTCGTGAAGAACTTGCATCTGTGATATGTCAACCGAGTAGGGCATGCTAGGATGGGCTTCATGCTCGACCGTATCAGCGAAACAACGAGATACCTCGTCAATGCGTGGCATCGTGCAAGACGACACGAAAATCAAACCAACTTGCACACGTGGTGCAAAGGTAAAAGGAGCCTTTTCAATGGACGTGCAAGGCACCGTCCGTAAGTTTCAGCCAACTCGCTTCGCACGAACTTTTCTCACTAGACATTCACGGAGACAGTCGGCACAGTTGTGGCTTTCAAGCGCTCGAACAACGTCAAGTGGGCTTAGGTGTTTCGAGTTGGGGCCGTTACCACCCTCGGCATGTGCTTGCAGCTCTTGGTTCAATTGAGGTACGATCTCAGCGATTTGGTTGATCGGCTTCAGTGGCTAATCTCGCACGATGCCGAAGCGAAGGCCATTGCCCAGAATGGTGTTGCCTTTGCTCATCGTGGCCTGGCCGATAGTATTGCAGGGCAGGGACTCTCCCACCGTCGCAGCAGGGGTCATTTCGGTCAAGGTTTTCCTTCTAGTGGGCACTGCTTCAACAGCAGTGCATGAGGTCAGCACGAGGTCACGAGGTCTGAAACTCGTGGCTTGCTTCCACCGGGCACGGTGTTGGATCTTCCAGAAATCAACAAGATCGCAGTGGGGCTTCCAAAGACATCTTACAGCATGTGCCCAGGTCACTTGACATGCTCCTTGGCTACAGTTCCGCTGCGTGGGCAGACCAACATTCCCACGATGCGTCACTGAATGGCGTGTCACCAGCGGGCAACTATAGCGAAGCACGAAGCGAGATGTCCAACGACCGCATGTTTCAGCACGAACATGTATCTACCAAAGTTTCAGTTGTTTTTTTCGCAGTGCTGCTACTGTCGGAAGGCAGAGTGACATCTGTAGCTTGTTTAAGTCCCCCAGATCCGTTTTTTGCAAGGTCAGGGTTCTTCAGGTCTGAGACATTCCTTAAGATGTGTCTGCATGCTGCTCACCGCCAACAGGTGACGACTACATCCATTACATCGACCGTTTGCTGCGGGCGCTCCTAGACTCACCAAACGTAATTAGAGCTGAAACCGAACAACCCGGGAGATACGGTGAGAGGACTGGACAGCTCAGGAAGGTTTAGCAGGAGCACAAGGCAGGGAATGACGCCAGTGTGGACATGAGGTAATCAGTGAACCGAGTTTGTGGTTATCGGCATCTTAGGTCTTAGGCAGCTTGGTTTTTGGTTTTTTTGAGATATTATATGTCTTCGAGGAGGTATCGGGATTGCCGGATCTGAGGTATGCTAAGAAGCTTCACAGCGGCGCCGCTTGACTCCCATTCGTGGCTTGAAGGGGCTCTCTTTGATGTAAAGACGCCCGTGCTGCTCGCGCTTCGCGATGTGCATCCTGAATGGTTTCGTCAAGGCAGCTCCTTTCGATCTCAGCCTCTATGGGCTCAAGCTTGTGAAACGCGGTGTTGCGCTGCCATCCGACGGCTGAGCCGACCATGACAAAGGCTTTTGATCGATGCTCACGCTGCACATGCGAGCCATCACAGCATGTTCACTTGATTTACTTCCCATCTCAACTGCTCTACACCTCGTTCAAGCATGCGCCGAACTGTCGCCAACAGGCGGTGTACTACAAGCTGTGGGCATCCACCGCGGCCTGGACCCAGAGAAGCAACTATGGCTGGTACCAGGCGGCCTTCACATTGCTGGAAGAAAGAGCTTGCATACATCGGACATGTAAGCATGCTTAATTGCATGCAATGGATCCCGTGGCTATGCTGTGATCCCGCAATGTCGGTTGAACCTTCAGGTGTGGTCGCGCATGGCCCCGTGGGGGGTCTTTGTCTGAGCCCAAGCGTCAGCAGTGCCAGGCTTCGTGCGAGCACATCAATCACACAACATGGGCCGTGACTTACTGAGGTGGCTGCTCCGACGGCTGCTTGGTACAGCTTCGGCCTGCAGCTCAGCAGGGCACAGAAGTCTCGGCAGTACCCTAGACAACATGGCCTCTGCATCGCGTGCAGTTTCTGTGGAGTTTGGCCTTGAAGGCTGGTGGAGCGACGAGTGGAAAAAGGTCTTGACACTGGGCATCTATGAGCCAGGAGCTCGTCGTGTTCGGATCTGCGCATGGACATCGGATATGAGAGGCATTCGAAGGATGTGCGCTGCTGCCTGTTGTGCGTCTCAATGCGGCTCAGGCCCCCTGCCATTCACTGGGACTATTGTCAAGTGCTGCCCTGAGTTGCAGATACTGCATTCAGATTCAAGATGGCAGAGGACTGCATCACATGTGCTTACCACCTACACTTGCTAGAACAATCGCTCCGATTTCGTGAAGTACCATGCGCAGCCGAAGCCTCAGAGTGCACCATTGTGAGTGTCATAAGTCATAAGCCCTCAGATATAGTGCTACTCGTTCCGTTGCAAGAAGGGAGCTCTTCACTACAGCGAGCGTGCCGAATGCGCCGGCAGTCAGTACAATAATCAGGTACCCGGGCATCCCCTACAAGTGAGGGTGACGAAGCAGAACAGCGGACCGTTCTGGAACTGACTTTCATGATCTGAGACAAGTGTGAGAATGCGTAGATAAGCAGAGCGCGGGTTTCCCGGGCACTTGCAGAAAAAGCGCGCTGTGACAGAGTAGCATCTGCGGTGTTGGCAGTCGCTGAGAAACTGACCGTGGCCGACATACTCGTGGCGTAGGCACGAATCATGCTCGTGCATGGAAGGATGTTTATAGAACCAAAGCCAGTGGCTCGAAGCCCAAAAGCGAGCACCGACGCGATGACGAAGGCTTTCAAATTCAATCCCTCTGAGCTCAGCTCTGTTCGTTTGCTCCCGTGTTGAGCCGCAGGCGGTGTACTACAAGCTCTGGGCATCCACCGCTGCATGGACACAGCGCAGCAACTATGGCTGGTATCAGGCAGACCAAGCCCACTTGTCTCAAGGAGTCAAGGAGTGGTCCTGGACAGGTCTGGTCTCGCATGGCCCCTTGGGGCGTCTTTGCCAAAGCCTGAGTGATGACAGCGGCTGCAACAGGCGGTGCCTCTGAACTGCAGCACGTGCCAACCAAGGCCCCAAATTTCTCGAAATCGCGCAACACAGTGTTGGAAGGTTCTTCTAGAAGATGTTTTCTGGTGGTCTTCCTTCGTCTCTCGGACATTGAAACAGTAGATGGGGCAAACAAAATTGACATGTGGATAGGGTTGCTGGGTGTGAACCCTTCAGACATTGGTGTTTTGTTCGAGGTCGCAGCCCCGACAGCTGCCTGGTACAGCTTTGGTGGGGCTCCAAGTCCGGTGCCATTCCACGGAGATTCCGGTAGGAAGTGCGCGACCTCGCATTGTC
This sequence comes from Symbiodinium sp. CCMP2456, assembly GCA_905221635.1. Classification (NCBI taxonomy): domain Eukaryota; class Dinophyceae; order Suessiales; family Symbiodiniaceae; genus Symbiodinium; species Symbiodinium sp. CCMP2456. The sequence goes on from CAJNDV010031545.1 coordinate 12,280, forward strand.
CTGTAAAGCTTCCGACAGGATGGTGGAGTGATGAATGGAAAAAGGTCCTGACACTGGGCATCTATGAGCCAGGAGCTCGTCGTGTTCGGATCTGCGCATGGACATCGGATATGAGAGGCAGTCGAAGGATGTGCGCTGCTGCCTGTTGTGCGTCTCAATGTGGCTCAGGCCCCCTGCCATTCACTGGGACTATTGTCAAGTGCTGCCCTGAGTTGCAGATACTGCATTCAGATTCAAGATGGCAGAGGACTGCATCACATGTGCTTACCACCTACACTTGCTAGAACAATCGCTCCGATTTCGTGAAGTACCACGCGCAGCGGCTGCCTTACCGTCCGGCCTGGCATATGATTGCATTTGCTCGTGCATCTGTTTCAGGTACCCCGGCATCCCATACAAGTGAATGCTTTGGAGACCGTTTCTCCCTAGGTCTTTTGAAGCCTAGTGGTTTGGTTGTGAGGGTGGAAAAAGTGTCAATCGAAAGACAGTGGGCACAGAGAGTTTGCACAAGTGGTTAATTTAATGAACCAGTCGTCCGCGCGAAGTGCTCCTTGACATGAGTCTTCTGACAGGGACATTTCTGCTGGGGCTTTAAATGGCTCGAGAGGGGCCGTAGGCTCCTTCAGAGGAGGTGGCTGCCACAGGCTTTTGAGGCACGCCTTTTTTTTTGCTGGTCTGTTCCCGCAGGCATTGCTGTCCATCTTTCTGAACCGCGGATAGTGCGATGTTCCGTCTGCAGACGTGGCCGCATCAAGTCTAGACGTCTTGTCGTTTACAGCCGACAGTGCAGGCCTGCTCTTCGCCATCTCCTCCACTGCCTGTGTTGCCAGGCACGATCAGATTTGTTAAGTCGCGCTTGGACAATCTAACCGGTTCTAGCCACTTGCACCAGGCTCCGACACAATGTGGCTCGTGCGACTTCTGCTTGTGCGCCCGGCCTTGCTGCGCTGTTGGCACGGGCTCAGGCTTGAAACCGTAAAGCCCGGCAGGTTGCACTGCTCTCCTCGACGGAGGGAGCTCTCCTGAAAGGACTGGCTAACCGGGTAGCTGCTGCTGCTAATGGCGATCCAAGGCTACCCACGACTGACGGGGCTCATTGCAGGAAGATTGCGCAGCAAAGCGCGCAGATCGGCAGCCAGGGTGGGACACCACCATGAGGATTGGCAGCTGCAAACTTTGCTGCATCTTGTTCAAACTTTTCGGCGTTATCCAGGCACTGCTCTTCAACAAGCATGCAGTCAAGCCGCTTCCTTGGACAGCTCCAGCCAACGTGTGCATCTGCATCTTCATCTTTCGTGTGCTTACGCGTGCAGCGCGTGCGGGTCTTTGCTTTTCTTGCCTTTGTGTTTCTCTTTGTCTCTGTCGGTGTGTGTGTGTGTACAGCGAGACCTGGGTGTAAGTGTCCGTAGAAACCGAGCTTAAACGATCTATGCGTTTTCGCATGTGTTCCGGCTCTAGACTGCAGCTCTAGCGGACAACGTTGCAGGTACACCATCAAAACGGTACGTACAATCTTGCATAGTTGGGTCAATCTTTCTCCGTGGGTGCTCCCCTGCAGGCGTGTTTCGCGCAACAGCCGCGAGCAGCTCAAAGCAAAACGCGCAGAGGGTCAATCCGAGTCCCAGGTCCAAGCGTGCACGCAGAGACATGGGCGAGATGTCCACCGAGGCTTTGGAGGGACATCGTAGGGATTCTGGCAGCGACATTTGCGAGAGTGGCAGCTACTGCAGTTCTGGCATAGTTATCAGTGGTGAAACTTGCCTGCGCCTTCCCGTGTGCCAGCACCTTCCCGTGTAGAGTGTGGGGAAGACTGTTGTGCCAAGACTCCGGCGCTTTCTCAAGCGATGAGAAGAAGATACTTTAGCGTGTTGCTGCAGCATTGCATGGCCTTTTGCAGATCGTCCACAAGACGGCTTACTGGGGCTCCATTCGAGTCGGCACACCAGCGCAGGAGTTCAAGGCCAAGAAGGTTATTATTTGCAGCACCTGTTTCACTGGCGGTTACCTAGCTGTGAATAGCCACGGTACTTCTCACAACTGCCAGTTTCCCAGTCAAGTCAACATTTAGTTATATCTTGCATATCGTAAGGTGTGCTACAGTCTAGAGCTGCACCCACCGGCTTGGCAGTGGACTCCTCACAGGTGATTTTCGACACCGGAAGCGGGAATCTGATCCTGCCCACCGCGAAGTGCACTTCGGACGGGTGCCTGCTTTATGAATATTTTTCTCAGCTTTTTCCGTGGCCTTGGACGGAGTTCGTTTTTGTCGAGGCTTTTCATCATGTACCCTGCATCACCATGGTCCCCTGTCGACAGCCGAACGCTGCCAACTGCCGGAAGCCAGGTGCGCGCGGCACAAGAAGTACGTCCCGGAGCAGTCTTCGACCTCCAAGGAGGCTTGGCTTCGCCTTGGAAGATTTGAACCTCAACTGCCACTGGCTGGAGTGGTTCTTCTCACTTCGACTGCAACCTGCAGGTGACAAACGAGAATGGTGAGGGATCGACAGAGATCACCTTCGGCACCGGCTCCATCACAGGCTTTTCAAAATGGGCAGAGCAGTGACGTTTGCTGTTGCACAAAATCTCTGACTCCGGAAAAGTGGTTTCTGTTGGTGCATGCGCCAGTGAAGCCTTCTCCCTTCCATTCACCCCTGCGCTTGGACTGCTCTACCCGCCAGTTGTTTCTCACGACCCGGTGCAGGTGACTTTTACGAGGATCGCTTCTGCATCGCAGAGTCCTTGTGCTCACAGGCTGGGTGTGTTCAGGGAATCCTGCAGCGTGAACTATCTAGCTTGCCCTAGCCAATCTGAGTGTGCTGACTCCCAGCTTTGTAAGCCTTTGTTGGCATCATATGTTCAGGCTTGTGTATAGTGATGTCACGGAGAATCCTGAATTGCCAAACTTGCTGGTCTCAACAGAGGTGCGCTTCATCGGCTCGGTCGAGCAGAGTGCCCGTGTCTTAGGTTTGGCTCATTGTTGCGTATGTTCCAGCACGTCTATGTGTGGGCATGTAGTTTTGGCATGACATAACTGGTTGAGAATAGGCCCTGCAGTGTAAATCAAAACTGAGGCCGCCCCTTTTTCCTCCACCCCCTTCGATGGCATCTTGGGCCTTGGCTTCAAGGCTTCAGCCAGACTGGTGGGACATGGCCCGACAAATCTACACTTTCACAGGATCTGTCAATGGGGCTGAACTTCAACATTTTGGACGACATGTATCAGCCAAACTCCCAGGCTCTGCCTCTAGTTTTGCACTGCACAGGGTTTGAGCTGCTGCACCAAGGACAGGCTCCCTACCTGCCGGGCAATTCTCGGTGTTCTTGACTGAGGACCGGCGAGCTGGCGATCTCTGTTTGGGTTTGCAGAGGCTTTGGGAAGTTCTGCTCCAAACAGCTCGATTGACAGGATGGCTCCAGCGAGATTACCTTCGGTGGCTACAGGCGAGCCAGCTGCACGATGCTGCACATGTGTGCTGGCGGCCACTTGTTATTTCTTGTTGGAGCTTTGCTTCTTCCTACTGTGACACCCTGAGTGGAGCGTGCAACAGGCACGAACGGTAAGAGTCTAAGGGTCGATAGTTTCGCAATCCTGGTTGGGGCTGGGTTCGGCAGAGGGGCGACCGGCATGAACCGACTCGACCTTGCTGATGCTTGACTCGGGTCAGGCCCGAGCAGTTGGCCTCAGAGGTGGTTTGGGCGCCAGTGACGCACGAGTCCTACTGGCAGGCAGAGATCCCCAGTTTTCGCGAAGACTTCAGACTTTATGGCTCTATGGCGAGTCAGATTTGAGATGAAGTGAAATCGTAATCGGCAATCAGCAACCAGTATGGCTTTTGAAATATTCCGTCCACGAAGAAAGCTGGAGATGTCGCTGCGACATGCTGGGCAGACACATGTCTTTCCGAATTTGTGAGGGAGTGGATTTCCAAGTCTGCACGCTCTACTCCGAATTAAAATCTAGCTGCAACTGTATCAAGATGTGCGAAAGCTACTGAAGCAACATTGACGGAAAGATTTTGGAAGGAGAGCAGCACGCACATGCCGATGATTCCGCAGCACGAGAGTTCTGCATGTGCTGAGAGGTGGCGGTTCAGGACATCACATTCGACAACACCGACACTGGTCTTTGTGGCATTATGGGGTGCCAGGTGCGGTCGATCCGACGTTGTTGCTGCTGGTGTGTAGAGCTTGGTGTGGCAGTGTCGTTCCATAGCTTCGCGCCGCGATGCCTTTCGACTTCAGGTGGCCGTGGACACCGGCACCTCGATGTTGGCTGGTCCGCCGGCCTTGGTCAACAGCCTGCAGGAGAAGTGGCTTGTCCCGGGCCATGCTTTCCATGCCTTCGTATTCGCGTGCCTTCAATACCGACTCGCACGTTGCTGCTGTTCCGCAGGAGAGGGTCTCTGCCCGCGCTGGTGGCCAAGAGTTAGCTCTGCAAGACTCGGTTCTGCATCATCACGATGTTGCTAGTGGTGCTTTCATAGACAAGGCGGACTGTTCCAATTACGACAGTTTGCCAAACATCGGCTTCAAGGTTGGCAACAAGGCCGGCCACTGACTTTACTTCGCGGAGAGCTTGTGTCTTTTGAGCCTTGCTCGGGATGCAAGACGTCTCTGCCTGCGGCAGATCCTCAACTTGAAGCCGGAAGACTACATGGACGGGCCGGGGTCGAGCCGCAGTCTGCGCCTGTCACTGTCAGTTTTCAGTTTCGGGGTTCGGCTACCTGCACAGCGGCATGGCATGCTTCCTGGTGGTCGTGATGAAACGGACCCTCTCAAAACAACATGCCAGACAGATGCAGCTCCCCACGATTGTCGTTTCTTGTCGGCTCAAGACAAGCCGTTTCCTGCAAGCTCCAAGCAGTAGAAAGCTGAAGACAAGCCCTTTCTTGTGAGCTCCAAGAATGGCGTGCTCCAAGACGGTGAATATTTTCGGTTCGCAGACGTTCTCGCTGGCTGTTTGCAATGGCCCCAGAACCACAAGAATTGGCAAGGCAAATGAAGTGTGGTGTAGACATTTGCACCCATGGTTGCACGGAGATGCAGGAGAACTAGCAAGCTTGCAAAAATGGCACAGGCCCAAAACATGCTATTGTCACGGCAAGCTGTCCGATGACATGCATGGCTACAAGAAAAGCGATGGTTGCGCTTGAACGGATAGGCAGCAGGAATGGCAAGTTTGCACACATGCCGCAGAACCAGATCATGCTTTTGCAAACCGTCCGATCCGATCACATGCATGACTATAAGAGAACCGGCATGCCGAAGGTGGCCTGGTAGGGACATACACAGAGAGTTGGACTTAACGGATAAGCAGAAGGAATGGAAAGTCTGCAGAACTGTCGCAGATCCAAACCAGTATATTGTCATGGCAAAGCGTCCGACCACATGCGCAGCTGCAAGATCAGCCGCCATGACATTATCCCCTAATCAGGCATGGTTGGAGGCTCTCCTGTAGGGTTTTCTGAGTTTGTTCCGATTGGTTCGAATTGTAGTTGTGCAGTACCAAACGGGGACGACAACAGGTAAACATAAGGCATGTAAGGGATTCCGGTTTTGTCTACTAAGGGGTGGCCGGCGAAGTCTAACATGCCCTCCTTAGACCAGGCTCCATCCAAAGGGGGACACAAGTTTCAAAGATTGCTGTGTAACTTCTCTGGCGAGGCTTCGGGATGTGTCAATAGAAGGAAAGTCGAGCTCGTGGGGGTTTCGGCTTGTGTTGGTCCATGATTTGATTTCACGCCCGCAGGTCAGAATTTTCGACTTGTTGCCACACCCAACAGGCAGAAACACTGACTACTGACTAACTTCTTATGGCTACTTACACCGTACGAGTCACCTTGTCGGCAAAGTGCGTTCTGATGACCAGCGCCCAAATTTGTCAAAGCTCCATCAGCAGCCCACTTTCGATCTGTGGTTCAGCCTTCGGCTTGACTCTCTGTTCATGTCGCCATGGGCGCTGCGCAGGCCTGCTGCCAAGGCGGGTCGCAGAGGCTGGTCTTGCAGAGCACGTCCCTCCTTTACCTCGACAGGGATGTTGAGAACGATCGGGGATCTGCGAAAGCTAGAAGCAGAGACAGCAGCACACCTCGGATTGTCTCCGGAAAGCTGCGCGGAGTGCCTATTCTGAGAGTACCTTCTTCAGCCTACCCTTGGACCGCCAGCAGCATCGAGAGGAGCGAGGTGGATGAGTTCAAGCACATGCTGGGTAGTCATGGCATAGACACGACATGCTGGGGCAGCCAGGGCGCGAAGGCTGTCGAGCAGTTGTTCTGGGAGATATTTTACCAGCATGGTAGTATACTGACTGGAATTGGGACGGGGAAGCTAAAGCGAGTCACGCGAATCTTAAAGTTGCGCATTCTTGCCGAGATCAATGGCATTGACCATGTCATGGTGTCGCGACTGCAGTTCATGCACGATGGCCAGCAAATCCAGCGCCAGCAGCTTCCTCTGCGAAGGTTGTGCTGGAAGATGCCTTCCGACAACGCCTTGCTGCAATCCTGTGAAATCAACCTCTGTGATGAGAACAATGAGTATGCGGAATCGTGGAGAAGCTGCTGGCCATCTGTCCTGGAAGATAGACTCGGAATCTGCTCGTCAGCTTTTCAGCATCAGCTGGATGAGGTCACCAGCGCGTGCCCGGTGGCCCGAAACTCTTAGAAAGGTTTGGGGACGTGAATTGTGCATCCATGACATAAGTTATGGTTGCATCCGGAGCGTTTGTCAACTCACGACTGCCCTCTCAATCTTTGAGTCTGCCTGGGTATTCTTGCCTTGACATAACGGGTTCCGTGGTCTGGGCCCAATGTGCTCGCTGTCTGCTAGCTTGTATTGGGAGGTACAGCTATCACACCGAAGACAATGTCCACAGCGAGGGCTATCCTGGATTGAAGACGCTGTATTGTGTGCATCAGGCGTCCCAGAGCATGCCAACGATGTTTCCAAACGCCGTCGTTTGGAAAGAATTGAGTGGTCGATATGCAGGTCACATTTCGGGTGACGAACCCCGCTCACGCCAAGGCCAGGGGATCAGTTCAGCTGTGACACTGCACTGCAGTGGAACGAACCTATGTTCTAGCATACCAGTGTTCTAGATTTTGGACTTCACACGTCAATCTTGGTCTTTGGCGAGGTGGCGTGCATTGGCCTCCCGCTTGGACAGGACACCTCAGGGATCGAGTCGAGGAATGGTGCGGGGGTCCACCGTCGTCATAATGCTTTGTGGGAGGACTTTGCCACGGCTAACGACAACTTCTGCCTGGAGAGGCCCCTCGACTTGGGATACCATTGGGACACTCACCATCCAAGACACTTCCTGTACTTGTAGTCGATCTGCCAGTGCCGTGCTTTCTCCGACCGATCGAAGTCTGTTAAGTTTCGACGCAGGTTCCACAGCAAGGACGCTTTGCCCATAGGCCGCTCAAATTGCAAGCCATGACTTGTTACTGAATTGCTCTGAGGGTCTCGAGTAGACAGTTGCAGGTGCCAGTGTTATGATCAAAGATCGTGTTCAAGATCGTGATGGGTATTGCATCGAGTGCATTTCTCACCCGGCTTTCGAGGCTCCCAGCTCAACGTTTGGTCCTGGGCACCTCTTAGCGAGTTTAACAAGGCCACGTGCTGCAAGGTGCTACAGATGTGTAGCTTCCGATGCTATGCTCCGTTCTTCCCGCATCAGGTGTACGTGAAGCCGAGGCCTTCTGCATGTGCAGCTTGGGTCCTGTAGCCTGGATGGGGCCGGTCTGCAGATCCGCACCTGAAACGCAACCTCCCTCCATACCTGTAAGTCTCAATGCTGACTCCAACTAATCTCGTCTGAAGCGGGGGCTTGTATCCTGAGCTGCATGCTTGCGCAGCTTCTCGGAAACTACGAAGACAGAGAAGAGTCCTGGCCGTGGCCCTGGTATGTCTGCTTCTTGTAACTTGTAAACACAGGGACATTCTGGATCTCGTCAAGTTTCGTCACAAGTGGGCGGCAGTGGGCCAAAAATGCAAGGAAGCGCAGGATCCTACCGGTGTGAGTGCCTGTGCCTGGTGCGTGTCTCTGGGCCTTGAGATCTTCTTCCTGCAGATGTCGTGCTCTAGCAGTCCAGCATCATTGCCAAAGCTTGGGAATACTGCTTATCGGCACAAGAAAACCTGCGTTGATTGCCTCGAGTCCCCTCTCCCATGCCACTAAAAACCGCATTGCTCATGGGATGCATCTGTTTCGCATCGTACTGTCCCATGTCAAGTTTTCTGGTCCAATCTGACCGTGCCTTATACAGGTCGAGAAGAACCAGTTCCCAAGTGCGTTGCGGGCTGCCCAGTTCGTGCGGGTCGATGAAATCGATGGGGAGAAACCTCACGAACCGTGCAGAAACCCCTTGCTGACTAATGTTGGTGTTGGAAGTTGGAATCGTTACTTCAGTACGTCACAAAGACATATCCAAAGACAAGCCGGAGGCTCTTGTATGAGTTCTGCTGAGGAAGATGAGCTGATGATGCGAAAGCGTGTTCCCATTTCGGCCTCCATGTCCAAACTCGCTTCAATGGACAATGTCGCTCACGTCGTGGCCCCAGTCGCTGAACCGAAGTGGCTACGCACCATCCACAGCTGGGTAACCATCCGCGAGTCGCGAAGTGTCACCAGCCATTGTCATTCGAAATTAAGGCAGCTTCGGGCAAGGCCCCCAAGCACGGGCTCCCAGGGGAGTGGAGCCGGGTGACGAGGTCTTGGGCTCTAATCTGGAATGGAAGTTCAGGGATCAATGTCGATCAGGGAGTTCGTAGAACCCATCAAGTGTTTCATGTAGTATGTACCCCATGGTGGCCGTCTCTGCAGCTATTAGGAAGACCGCTCCGAATGCAAAGCTGCGGCGCGTTCTGTCGAGCAAGCGCCTGGACCTCAGTTGTCCGGTTCCTCGTGATGTGACTTGCGGGGCAAGGCCTGAGCAGGCATGGCCTTGAAGGCAGCGTAGCCGATGTCCTCCGCAGCCCGACATGGATGGTGCGGTGTCTTCGTTACTAAGGAACCGATTGGCGCACAGTCAGGAGACTCAACTTCTGCGCAAGAAGCGGCTTTTTGATTGCGACTCAGACATGCGGCAGGAAGATTGCAAGCAATTTGCTGGACAAGAACTACACACTGTCCCAGTTCATGCAGGACGCCGCAACGACAAAATGATATGACTCATGCTGGTGCCTTCATGACGGAGGCTGTCGAACTGTCTATGCTCCAATGTCACAGGTCTCTCATGCCCGGCTTGAGCAGTTGTTGGCCCTAAGTGAAAAGTGATGCCTCGGCCCGGGCCCGGGCCCCTTCTTCGAGGCACGAAAAGGTCCCAGGCCTATGCAACCTCCAGCGACAGAGCTTTCCCCATGCTTGGGGAATCCAGGGAGGGGGGAGATTTGCTCGATGGCATTTCGGGACTCGGGTTTTGAGAGACTGCCGAAGTTGGCACACAAGGGAGTGCCACGGTTCGGGCCCCCAGAGAAGCTCCGTAAACTGTAGTCCCGTGTTCTCCACTGCCCTAAGAGGCTCATGAGTCACTTTGCCAGAGCTTCGAGGACCTTGCTGCATTTCCTGAGCTTTCACTCTACTTGCGGGATGGGGCAGGAGCCTAAGGCCCAGGTCAAAGGACGAGGCCAACGGAGCAAGAAGGCATTGCAGCTTGATTCACTGAGGTGGTGGAAACGGGATCAGGGCGAACGGCCGACGATGAGTGCCCTGATTGCTTGCTGGTCCAATTGATGATTTCCTTTGACATCACTGGCAATCCTGCTCGGTTGTCGTCTTGGCCGACGGGCCGAAGAAGTGAGTACAACCTCGAACTGGATTTTCTCCCGTCCCGGACTAGCTGAGCAGCCGTCAGGTACCAGCGCACGATATGTGCCTTTTTCGCCATCTACTGGCTGATGCGTGTGGGACTTGGCCTGCGCCATGTCATACTCTTGACGCATCTTGACTCGTCCGCAGTCGCCTTGTTGAATGACACACATTGGCACACTTGGGTGCATGGGACCAAGAATACTATACGTCAAGACCGCAGCATGAGCTATACAAGGAAATATAGAACATTGCTGCGGCAGATGGACACTTAGAGGGTCGACGGTTTTAGCTGCACTGCTTGTAGAAGCGGCAAAACCGCAAGTTCGGATTCAGGACTGATGAGGTCTATCAGGTAAGAGAAAGCAGGACAAGCGAGTCTTTCAACGAGCTCGTTTACAGGCCTGGATATCGACGGTCGGCAGGGCTTCTGCTTTGGAACGGATGAAACTTGGACGGCCCTGAAGGCACGGGGGGCAGCATACAATATGGTGGGTGTTCGCATATCTTTGCTGGTGTTGCACCCAATGCAACGCACGCATCAAAGAGACCAACTGTGCAACTGTTGCTGCGCAGGAGTCCGCCGTGAAGGACGGGCAGGCCCTGGTAGTGCAGTCTCTAAGATTTCGCTCGCAGCTTTTCGGCGCTGCTGTCGTGGGGATGCTCATGTCGATTCACACTGGCGGGGGTGCGGTGAAAAGTTCGCTTCGTCGGGCCTTCCAGTTTGGGGCTTTGCTTGGCCTTCCTCTTTCTGCTGTTCAGATCCGTGGGCGATTAGGGGGCATTGCGTGGTATTTCGATGGCGGTTGGGTTTTCCACAGAGCGAGCGATTTCGCTTTGAGCCAACCCTTGCTCCGTCTTCAATATTTTTTTGTCGAGGCCCTGCTGCTTGCTCGCGTTCATATTCGGTTTTGTTTTGGCAACTTGCGTGTTGCAAGCGGGTGCCTGTCCTTGTGCCGCGACTGCGAAGCAACGCCTTGGCCGGGCGCGCTGTGCAAAGAGGTTTTGCTGGTGCGACCGGCTGAGCAAGTGAGCTCACATTTTCTGCGTGCCGAAGGTGGCCATGGAGAGTGCATTGCCCAACGGGCTGCAAAAGCGCTCGGATCTCGGCAGTCGGCAGCTGGAGTGGCGTTCAACATCCAAACTGCCAAGGCGTTTACCAGCTTGAGCGGCGCCTGGCCTTCTTCAACAACGCCCAGCTGGAACCTCAACCCTTCCGAAACACAGAGGTCTTACATACATGCATGCTGAAATACATGCATACATACTCACATATATACATAGATACCATACCATACATTCATGCAAACACATATACTCGCATACATTCGCATACATATTCATGTACATATACAACTACACACATGCACATACACATCTACCCCCGCATTTGGGTAGACACATGTACGTGTGTGTATGTATGCATGCATTGCATGTATGTGTGTGGGCATGTATGTGTGTGTATGTATGTATGTATGTATGTATGTATGTATGTATGTACGTTTGTATTTACGTATGTTCTTTGTGCGTAGGTATTATCCAGGAGGTAGGGTAGGTAGGTAGTTACGTAGATGGGTAGATAGGTAGGTAGGTGGGTAGGCATGTATGTATGTGTGTCATCTATGGTACCAAGTACAAGTATAACCATGTATGTATTCATGTGTTGCTTTAAGTTTTCAGCATCAAATCAGGGCTTCATCAAAAGGTTAATAGAGAACAACAAGTGAACAAAGCTCGAAGAAGAAAGAACAGCAAGAATACATTGAGAAGAATGAACATAAGTATGAAGAGGAACCTGAGGAAGATAAGGAATATATCATAATCATGATGAAGATGAAAGGGGAAATAGAAAGGAACAGTCAAGGAACAATAATAACAAGATGAGGAATAATAATGACATGAGGAACAATGTTGCTGTGTGTTGTTTGAGGGTAGGCGGTTAGATGTGCCACCTATACATGTTATGCAGTACTCACTGCATCTTAGACTTCGTGCGTTCTGGGTTAACTCTCTCTAACATCCCTTTGTGAAGGGTTGGCGTTGGGAGCTTCCGAGCTGACGGACTTGCATTTCTCTGAACCCCTCAAACGTCCTTACAAAAACTCGCCAAAGACCGCTGTAAGGCCTTTTCAGCCGACAGAGAATCAAGGCATGCTTCGAAGCCTGATCAATCCACAAAAAGATCCTTGATGCCACCAACCCTCCAGGCCCTCAAACTCTGGAATCGCGGCAAGAGGCAAGAGAAAATCAACATAGATGGATTCCGCACACGATTTCCTAAGGCTGAATTTTTCCCAGATTCAAAGAGTGAACGAAATCGATGCTGTTAGGGAGGAGGGGGCCGTGGGAGAGTAGCTCCGCGCCTTCGGACATAGCACATTACTTCCGTGCAAGACAATTGGCAATTGGCCAGGTGGAGTTTCTTTCGTCGGCTTATGGTTGATGCACGGACCTTAGCAGTCAAATCCTGGGTGGCCGCCGACATGAAGCATTGGCGCATGCAGGGTGCCGAAGGTGTATATACTGTAGGATGCTGTAGGACTTGCTCGACAGGCTTCGGCTTCGAACATCTGAGATCCACCACTATGTGGTTTACAGAACGTTGTGTGGCAGAGCTTGACCACAAGAACAGCCGGCGGAATCCCGTAAATGAGTGGAGCTCGGTAAATGACTCTGATTCTCTTGTGATGTGTTAGCCATGAGGCGGGTCTCTTGGAAGCCTCGTTCCAGAACGGCAGGTCGGGCTGTTAGGAACCTGCAGAAGCCTCCCAGGCCCCAAGTTTATCGTCAGCAGCCATCCCGTGTCAACCGCGACATTTCGCAGGAACACCTTTCGTGTCAAGGAGACGAGGATGGTTTCGCTGTTAGTCCGTACCTGAGCGCTCAAGGATTGCTCACTCGCACTGCCTGATGCAGGATGTTATGGTTTCTTTTGCTGGGGTGTTTTCTCCTCTGATCCTTCCATGCCCTGGAAAGGCAAAGGTGAGGTTTGTGCGCCCGTGAGGCTCTTACAGCCATCCATGACATCATGAAAATCGAGAACTTGCTGCCGACGGCCAGCGTGACATGGGGTCTGGACTGAGCCGAGTATGATGTGCCGAGCATCCATCTTGCACTGGAGCGTCCTTGCTGACAGCCATGCCTGTGATTTGTTGCGATGACTTGAATTGACAGCGGGATTTTGTCAGAAACACCGGATGTCTGAGTGCAAATTACGAAGTGCAGGTGCAACCCGAGCATGATGGATACCACGGCTCCAGAGCTGCAGTGAGAGCACTAGGGTACGCATGCCCTGAAGTGCCTCAAAGTTGGGACATCTGTTCTAAGATCTCAGAGGTTATGCTGCCGGGGATGTCATCGGCGACCACGACCATGCGCTGTGCTACGTGATGGACTGCGATTGCTAGAGCAGAGACAGATTCGGGTAAGTTCAGCCGTGTCGCTGCAGGGTTATATTACACCCATGACATAATATGTAAGTTACTGCCTTATAAGTTATAAGTCACGACTTTTTTGTAAGAGTTGAGTAGAATGTATAACATGCAGTATGTGTATGTATATATATACATATTATATCTGCACAGACATATTTACAGATATCGCACGATACACCTTATATGACATAGAAACTGCAGTACACACAGCATGTGCACGACCGTCTCCATAATATGTAACAATATGCAAGTATTTGACAAAAAATATGCGAAATGATGCAACAATGTAGGAATACACTATTAAAGAATATACGTATCTGAGATTATAAGAATCCAAGAACATCAGAGCAAAAGAGTGTGATAATGTAAGGAATAGCAATGCATCAATATACTAAGGCCGTGATAATCGGACTATTAACAATAAGAATAGCAGTGGTTATACTAGCAAGTTTTTGTATATATATATATATATATATGTCTACAAATTACACTGTACCACTGTATACTATATTACACATATATAACAGAAGAAGAGCGTACGAATGTCAGAATACAGCAGTATAAGACAGTGTAATGCAAAGCAGGAATGTTTGAATACTGTACGAGCGACATGTTCACTGCCGACGGCGGGAAGTTTTCGGGTCAAGCGTGTAGAGACTTCGCTTTGTCTTCGGTGTCGGGAGTCTCGTCGCTTCCGTCGTCTCTTTGCTCACTCATCTGCTTTCGACTTCGACTCCTCAACTCCTCGATTCCTGCCCTCCCTGTCCGGACCTTCCTGACCTCGATTGGGCCTGGTTCTTCTTGGGCTTGGGGTGCGGGGTGTTGCTGCTTCTTGAGGCAGTTCTTACCCCTTGCTTGCCTCCGGTCCCCTTGAGCTGCGCCTTCCGGCTCGTGCTTCTGTGGGCCTTGAACAACGCTCCAATGAGCGGTGGGCCTATGCGATTGAGCAGCTTACACCCCCCGAGCGACCGTCAGGTTCTGTCTAGTCGGCTTCTTCGAGCTGCCTCCACCTCCTATCCCAGGTCCGAGCGGAACAACGCCTGTCGTGGGATTGGGCTTTGGATCACTTGGGTGACCATCGCGGAGCTTCTGGCCGAGACTCCTTAATCAGCAGGCCTCCCGTTATTGGGTCGTCTTCCGGGGCTTTGACGGGCGAGACTTGATATTCCGCCTGAAGCCCATTCTGCTTTTGCTCCTGTGAAATGCATCTGCAAGCGAGGAGCTGAGTGTAGCCAGTCAGTGTGCATTGGTCTCCCCCAGCAGAGCGGACGTGGAAGCGTTTGCTCGGCAGCTGGGTTCGCCGAGGTGAGATTCTTTTCAAATAGCTGAGGAAGGGGGTGATTTGGCCGGCTTGCCTCTTGAGCCGCGAGACTTTGCTGTTGCCCAGCCCGAGGGCCTGATTCTGGATACTTGGTTGATATTGGCACGACTGGAAGCTGGTGGTTGCCGTGCCCCTTGCTGCCTGGGCTCGAAAGCTCGCCGCTCGTCGGCTACCGCGTGGAGCCCTCACCAAGGTCTCCTCTGTCGAAGTGGCTGCTGTGTCTAGCGAAGAGCGGGATGTTCTGTTGGAGGGCTTTTCGCTCAATGTGTGGGATGGATTCCTGACCTCCACTGTGGCCGCCGGCCTCGCAATCGAAAGTGGCGATGCGGCCGATCTCGCGCTTGCCAGAACCATGGTGTCAGCATGGCAGCCGCTCCGGAATTGCCTGGTTGCAACCTTGTCGCCTCGGCCGAGTCGGGTCCCCCAAGATGCTCCGGTTCTAGCCTGAGTTCTCGGGTCGATCGGCTGGAGGCTGCCATGTCCACGGTTGCAGTGGGTGTGAAAGCTCTTTGGGCAAAGCTAGTTGTTTCCGAAAGCTCGGCTCCGAGCTTCCTGTGCTAGCCGCCAGGCCCAAGAAGGCTGTCTCCGTCTCCCCTCTCTTCCCTCCCTGCTCTGCTCTCCCGTGTTCACCTGGCACCTTGGCTGCGTTATTACTTGCCAAGGCGGCCGTGACGTTTTCGGAGCTGCCCTGAGATGCGGGGGGCGGGCGGCAACAGGTTTTCCTGGTTGCCACCACCACCACCACCATGCAATTATGAGGTTCGCCTGGCCAATGATACTTCGGCCACCCGTCTACGTCACCTTTCAGACGGCGCGAAGCCAAAAATTCCCAGCACGTCTCAGTTTGGAGGGCAGCAGTGAATATGAGGAACATGTTCACTGCCGACGACGGGAGGTTTTCGGCCCGCCTTGCCACCCGTGGATGCAAGCAATACTATATTATAATATTGTCATAATATAACAATATGACCATGTAGCAATGACGTATGATAGCAACATAACCATGTAGAGTGCACATGCATAATCACATGATAAGGTCGCAATACAGTAAGACAACATATTCATAGCAATGCTATAGTTGTATAACAATATAATAAACGAACATCAATCTACAATATTCTAGAACAGTCCTGCGAAACAATCTTCAATATTGTACAATAATGGAAGAATAAGAGTGTCTAAGAACATAACGGATGTCCGAACGGCCGACTCCGTCCAACCTGACCGACATACGCATTGATGTAATTTAACTTATGCAAAAGCAAGGTAGGGTAATGGAATAAAAACACAAGCACCTTTGTAGACACTCGTTCTCGGCAAAGTAGAGCTCTCATTCCATGGGAATTTGTGAAAGCATGCATGGAAGGACCACTATCCAGATTTGCTGCCGTCGTTCAAAGATTTGGACCCGGCAGAGCGTCAATCAGTGCAGTTCACACAGTCGCTGACCCAGGTGGCAGACCAATTAAAATTTGAGTAGGGGGTGCGAACTGTAAACAAGCCTGCCTGTTCGAACTCCGATCACAGTTGCAGAGAGTTGTTTGTGTTCTCGGAGTTGTTGCCGACCAATGACAAAGGCATCTCTTCGTGAGCTTGTCTTTCGCTACCCATTGCTAGATGATATAGATGATAAGCACTTCTGCCATCACTGCAAACTTCCAAACTCTGATTCAGATGCCTTTATTTCAACAGTGATGTCCGATTCCTACGCTGAACTGCGAGGTGCAACCTTTGCTTTAATCACGGCTGGCTCGTGCAGGCGGAGGCCCCCCATGGTTCTGCAATGTGCAAGTGAGGCCATCGTTTCCAGACTGCATGCGCCACAGGCTCCAGCCGGTGCGATATTCTCCAAGTTTCGCGAGGCCGGAGGGAACCGCAGTTGCTTAGCTCAGGCTACGACTTCGAAGCTGGGCCACTGTAAACTCGTGCGCAGGCGGTGGCACGAGACCGCAGGCCTGGTGTCAAAGCGATTGGCACAGCCAGGGAGAGAGCAAAGTGCTGGTGTTCCGGCCTTGCGATCCCGACAGGGTGCATGGTGGGGCAAGAGACATCGCCCTCTACTTCGTGCATTGGTTGACTGACTTGGCAGGGACCTCGGTTTTGGCTGCAATGGCTCCCTATGTGCAAACGGGCTACCGGCGAGAAGCTCCCGGGTCATGCGGGTTTCGCTTCGGACGGAAGGCTGGTGCGGAACCGACGCCCCTGGGCGGCTGTGAGAAGTTTGTCATCAAGTTCCCACTCCATGACCGGCCCTCGGCCTGGGGTTGCGACGGACATCCGGCGGGGGCGACGACTGTTTTTTTGCCTATTGATGTGATGTGATGTGGTCGGCGCCGAGGTGCTAAACAGCTTCCTCCAGTCTTTCAAGTTCATAGAGGGCATCAGCGTGCGAACGGAGACTCAGGTGCAGCATAGTGGGGGTTGCAGAAATTGTGGCAGCTCACTCTGTTGCATCAACACCAGGTCATGGAGAAATACCTAAAGTACCGCTGGTCGGACCACGTGCCGACGCTTGGAGAACCGCCCAAAGGCTGGGGACCCGTGCCGTTTCAGTAACGGGTGATCATGCTTCTGACTGGCCTCGTTCCACAGCATTCAGTGAGCCTTGTTTGTGCTCATTGGCTTCTGTGTGAAGGCCCCCATGCAATTGCAGCCATGAGGCTCCTGTGCATGGCCCAGGCCTGGAAGCGCGTGAGCAGATCTGAGCAGTTGCAGTCATGTCGCGTCTGAGCCCGGAGGCCAACGGGCGAACGATTGTGGATGCGTTCAATCAAGAGCTTTCTTCGGAGGACAGCCCGGAGCTTCAGCCCTGAGCTGACCAGCTCCGAGCCTGTGTCTGTGAGGACAAGGAGGTTCTGAGTGTCGAGATGTCCCGGACCGGCTGCGCAGGCCCTTCAGAGTTCGTAGCCGGCCAAGCAGAAGTGTTTCCTTCAAGAGCTGGAGGCCAGTTCTTCAGCCCTGAGCTGACACCCTCGGAGGTCATCTCGAAGGCAGTCGGCACCCTGGCACCACGGCCCTCCCTTATTACTGGAGGATCCTGCAAGTGCGGTTCTAGGCCGGACCAGCCTTCCTGGTGTACTACGGCCCAGCCTTTCTGCAAGCTTTAGGCGCGTCTGCCTTCACCATGTTCACGGCTGCCGAAGCTCATGTCCTTTGATGTCATGCCATCATGCCGTCCTGCCATCTGCACAAAGGCTCCGACTCTGCGGTCCTCCGCGTGAGCCTCAGTAGCTTAAGACTTAAAATCCGGGCCACGAGTCTCAGAGCTTCAAGAACCTTGTGGTTTCAGACCAATTTAGAACTTTTAGAACTACACTCTGCAGCAGATTTGTGTTTACACTGTGGTACCAAGCAACACCTTCCGCTGTGGTCGTTTTCTTGCGGTTTGCCATGTCCTTCGCACAGAAGGCCTCCGAGTTCTGAGCGAGATCTACCGCTGCGCTCGCGAGATCTGGCCCGAGGTCCCGCAGTGAGGTGATGTGCCCTTCGGGAGAATGGACAGCGGAAGCCCAGAGTGCCGTAGATTCGTAGGCGGTGTGGAGTCGAAACGGTGCGAGCAAGCGATTCGAATTAGCATCCCAGAGCTTGAATCACAGCTGGGACAAGACAGCTAGTGGCAGCTGATGGTTTGGGGCAAAACGGCAGGGGACGCAGCCTGTGGGCGTGCCAGGTTTTGAGATTCTAAGTGACAACTTGTTATAGCTGCAAGCATTATGGGTTGGTGGAGCACGCCATGGTGTCCACGGGTGCATGGGTCAGACTGGAAAGCCGGGAAAACAGGTAGAGAAAAAAGCAGATAGATGTGGCAGAATCCCAATGCACGAATGCCCGGCTGTCCAGACATGAAAAGCTCGTTGTGCCAGTCGGAAGCCTCGGTGGCAGTGTCCGTGCATGTCCGCATTGACACCATCAAGGCCTGCTTGTGAAGCCTCCGGCACGTCACATCCTGTCCTGACACGATGGCATGCCAAAGCGAAGGAGAAGTCACTAGAGTCACCAGAGCCCTCCGGGTGCTGTGGGGAACTTCGCCCATGCTCGCACACGACCTTGTATCTGTCAGGGCTTGGCCATACGGGACATCCAAGATGTTCTGACAAGAGGCAGGACTCATCGTTTCGTTTCACCGTTCCGTTTTGGCAAATGACTCTGAGATTTACCGGAACTGCAGGTGACCTCTGGCTAGTTACCAAGCACAACGAAAGTGAGGCTCGATGCCAAGAGCAATCTGAGTCAGAAGCCTTCCATGCTGCTTCCGTGCCAGGCCTTCGTGGAGCGAGCCTCCCATGGAAAGCTGAACAGGCAGGGGTTGAGGTTGGAGAGGTTGGGATCAAAGCCTCTAATGAGGCAAGGCTACATTCTAGATTCCGCCTGATCACTATCCACTTTGTAGAACAGAACGCCCTTTGTCCTTCTGTCCAAGGCTTGTGCGGAGTTGCCAGAAGTTTCAGGTTCTAGACTTGGGTGCTGGCCTCAGACGCCCTCCGTGAAATTCTGTGCAATGCTGATCGTTCGCACGAATAATGAAACCCCGCAAAAGCGAAGCGAGGTTTTCTGCGCGAAAGTCGCAATATCTGAAGAAGGCAGTACTACAGCAAACTACAGTTGCTTTTGATTTTGTTTTGGGAAAGTGCGGTCGCTGGACTGCACAGGTTGAAGCAGCCATGCAAACATGCCTGCAGCACCCAAATATGTACAAGCTGCATCTTTACAGCTTGCTTTCTTCCGAGTTTTTGAATTATTCTTCCCCGATGTATCCAACCACTTCTCGAGAGGAGTGGCGTCTCTTCAGAGAGATGAACAGCCAGAGCTCGACTCGTCAGTGCTCTTCCATGAGTGGCTGACGGAGTTGCGCGTCGTGGTCAAGCCTTTCTTAGGAGACAGTGCTTCCACCCAGCGAATCCAACGAGCTCTGGACTGCTTGTTCATACTGATGTACCTGCGGCAGGCTTTGGTTTGGCCTAGGCCTAGATCACGACAAGGGCATTCGTGTGATGCTGGTGATATTTGGTTGTCTTGGAGAGACCTATAGTACCATAGGTTTTTCGATGGGTAGTTACGATCAGGGTCTGCTCTGCGCGCTCTTCAAGTCGGTGGCTCGGGTCCAATGGATCCGTCCCCTCAGGAACCCAACCTTTCCTATTCGATTTTCTGAAGGTGCTGGGCATGGGCTCCAGGCTTTGCTTTCCCAGGAGGGACTGAGCCAGAGCATTCTGTAAACCAGCGCACACCCGGAGCGAAGTGCAATGAACTTCACGCCATAGAATGGTGTCTATGGCGGTTGCAGATGAAACTCAATAGGCCAGACGAATTTCCAAGAGGAGCCTCAGTTTGGAAGGTTGGCGAAAGGCTCGGTGTGCGTTGGGTGTTCGGTAAAAGTGCCCGGACTTTGCCTACGTGTCAGCTCACGCTGCATGGGTCTACATCAAAGCAATCAATGCGGAGTTCGTCCATAATTGACCTCCAGGCCGATGCAATCTGTGCTGAAGGCTTGCACGTCTCACCCGGATTTCGAGGTGTCCTCACGCATCCCATCTGGCTAGGGACGTCAGGGACCTCCTTGCGTGCTCCTCTCTCAACGCCATGCGATGATTTGCGCGCTTGGCCTGGAGGGGTCTGTTGCCGAAAAAGGAACATCAGATTCATGCTGGTGCCGGCATGACATGATTGTGTCTCCGCTTGCGTTGCCCGAGAGGACAAGGACGAGACGGGTTGCAGCTTCTCGCTGATGCCTCTCGACGTACCTCCGCCTCGAGCAAGCTTCTGAGAGTGTCAGAGAGGGGGCTGGATGGCCGATCTGAGCTGCGGAGTGTGGCTAGTGCAGGCCGTTCACCTTCCTGATTCCTTTGCACGGACTGAGCTGCAGCAGTCTAGGGAAGAGCCTTCTCGTAGTTCAAGCAGCCCTGCAGTCACGTCGCAGCGATCAGGATTAAGTTGCATGCTGGAGGACGCAGGCTGCGTCCGGTCATCGAAAACATCGCTCGAATGTTTCGGTCTACGACGACGAGTACAGAAAACCCTACTGTCGCTGCTGTTCTGCCAGTCCTGCCGCTGCTGCTAAAGCATTGAACTCTCACAGAATGCAGTTATGTCTTGTATACTTGTATATGCTCGAGTGAGACCCCCCCGCCTCTCTGACATGCATGTGCAAACCAGCTCGACTCGGGGGAGGAGAGAAGGGGCCGCAGTAAGGATGGACTACGAAATGCAAGTAGTAGCTCATTGACGAAACCCTTGACTTGACGCGCAGACATGTAAGGGACCTCTGTTCATCTTTGGCGACCCGTTTCTGCGACGATTTGCTCCAAGCTAAGCTGTTGCAGATTGGAGCAGTTGTGCGGTACAAGCAACATGCAGCGGCATGTCCGCGAGTAGCCGAATAGCTGACATCCAGTGTTTCATTCCGAGACCAGGTGACCATCTATGACAAATCCGGACCATCAGTCGGGTTTGCGGTTTCCAAGCATGAAGCCATGGACGAGATCCAGGCACATGCAGAGCGTTTCGGGTACCGGCGAGCAGGATCTGGCATTGCTTGCTCGTTGTGTGTTTTGGGCCAGCTTTGAGTCTCGCACGTCCGGGTCATCCAATCTAGGTCTGGGTTATGTACGCGTCGTGGCTGACGGCTTTTTCCAAAGGTTCGTTGTTGAACTGAAAGCCACATGTTAAAAGTTTTGCTGCCCTGATGTTTGGCTTCACAAAGCGAGACCTGAAACCCTCCAGTTGTCCAGCTGGAAGTTCTGCCACCTGAAAGTCCGAGACGCCTCTGGCCCTGGCAACAGGCTTCAAAACTCATCGTCACCGCCGCCGGATCTGAACCGTTGGAGGCAGAATTTGGCTTCAGAAACTTGACCTGGTTTAGGTGAAAGTTCTGTATCCATCTGTATCCTTCCTGCAGGACCGGCATCATCATGGAAGACAGGAGCGTGGACAGTTTACAACTTCTTCTTCATCTGCTTATTGCTGCTGCTGCTGCTGCT
>CAJNDV010031545.1:33922-47687 GCA_905221635.1 Symbiodinium sp. CCMP2456
CCACCACGACCACCACGACCATCACGACCACCGCGACCACCGCGACCGCCACGAACACCACGGTTACCACGACGGTTACCACGACGGTTACCACGACCACCACGACCACCACGACCACCACGACCACATCGGCCACCACGGCCATCGCGACCACCGCGAACAAACACCACGACCACCACAAACACCACGACGACCACGACGACTACCACGACCACCACGACACCACGACCACATCGGCCACCACGACCACCGCGAACAAACACCACGACTACCACGAACACTACGACGACCACGACGGCCACGACGACGACCGCGACCACGACGACCACGACGACCACTACGATCACCACGGACACCACGACCACAACGGCCACCACGGCCGCCACGACCACCACAAACACCACGATCACCACGAACACCACGACGACAACGACGACCACCACGAACACCACGAACACCACGAACACCACGAACACCACGAACACCACGACCACCGTTTGCGAAAGCTTGCTCTTGGCATTTTCGGGGTCTCCATGATCAGGAGCTGTCTCCGCTCCAGGCGCCACTTTCTGTCGGCCTGTCGGCAGGCTACATGCCCGGCCCACAGCTGTGAGAAGCTGAAGATGCCAGTAGCGTCGCGTCCTTCGACTTGCCGCCTGAGAAAACCAATGCGCTGAGCAAGCTTCGAAGAACAAAAGCTAATCCTTGCGTTGTCTTGAGACCAGGACCGATGAACAGCCTGCTTCTGACCCAGTGGAGACACCGGCACCGTGGGCTGCTCAGTCTTCCGGTGGAGTTGAAGGGCAGACAGGAATAGAAAAGAAAAGCCCAGCTGCAGCGATCAAAGACAGTGTCGCTTTGACCGAGGTCTACCTTGACTGCCAAGGACCCTTTCTCGGACTCCTCCAATGATGCTGGCCTGCATGAAACTGTAGCAGCCCAGAGCAGAACGCTTTTGCTGCTACCATTCCAAATCATTCCAACAAGTCCCAAGGAGTGGCTCGAGAAGTTCACGTTCAGATCTCAGATCCTGCTTGACAGCACGTCAAATGCACAGCCGGCACAGCTGCCAACTTCACAAACACCGACCGTCGCGCGGAGAAAGTTCGACATCGACTTGTTGGTTTTTGAAGGCATGACCAGTCGGTCAAGACGGGTAGTGACAGTGAGCCGGGCGCTTGGTCGACAGCAGAGTCTGAAGAGCAACGGCACTCCGTGGTTGTGCAGGCTTCGAGCTACAAGTGTCTTCAGTGGCTCGGTTGAAGCTTATGTCCTCGCTCTTCAAGCATGCAAAGATGTGAACACGCTGAGGAAGCAACGACTCGCAGCTGTCCAAGGTTCCGGCGCAGTTTGACCCCTTCGCAAAACCCCTCGTTCGACTCATAAGCAGTATGCCAGAGACAGAGATGCAACGCTTCACTGCCGCTGGCATGGGATAGACTAATGTTCTCGAATCGAGGACATCATTGACTGGCCAGACTGGCACAACCCCCACTCTGCGAAGTCTCTGCAGTCCTCCGAGGACGGGATTCTTAGTTCACCGCTCGGGCATCAGACAAAAGGCCCAGGAGCTAGTTGTCCCAAATAGAGCTCAGTTGGATGAGCTGTTGAGCCTATTCACAGCCTCGGGCAACGGACAAGTTCTCGAAATAAATCATTGTGCATCATTACTTCCATCAACGATTGACGCAGTGCCAGTAGGGTCCTCATTGTGACTAATCATCTTGATCCTTGATCGTGACATTCGCGCTGGTTGATCGTTGACCCGGTACTCGTGCACCAGAGGCCAGCACGAACTAATCTGTGTGCTGGAGCAGGACCATGCGACAGAGTCTGCGCACGATTGGGCTGCTGCCCCTGAAGAGGGGTGGCGCTAGGATTGTGCAATCTTGATAATCAATTGAGGGAATTGAGAGGATGCTTCGTCCATTGCGAGGCAAAGAAGATGAGACACCTTCTGGATGGAGACTTTTTGCAGAAGCTGCATGCTTGGTAAGATTGGTAAGTGTGTTGCATGACCTCACACGGTTGTGAGGTCCGGTGTGTGCATGTGTGTGTGTGTGCACGCTGTCTATGGCGTTTAATTTCTATGGCGTTTAATTTCAAGGTCACCAACCGCCTCTTCCAGAGGCGACGGCCTCGTAAGCAGAACTTCAATGGCTCATCGTGTTTTGCTGACTCTGCAGGCCCTTCACCGGGTTCCCAGCTCCTGTCCATCAAGCTGCACAAGGCGTTGAAACACCTCGGGTCCTCTTCGGTTCGAGTGCCGTTGGTTTGCATGTTGCGGATGTGGAACCGCTGATTTTGAAGGGGCCGGGGCTGCGATGTCGCCCGATGTCGCCCGTGTCAGGTCTGAGTGCGGCCTTGCCCCAGATCGGGACTTGAAGATATGCCTCGTCGAGCTGTCGTACTTCGCCATGGAAAGTTTCCGCTGCGCGTTGGTTTGCCGGAACTGTCGCATCTCACGAGGGTCGTGAGGTGCAGGTCGCAAGAAATTTACTTTGGGCATTTGCGCGGAGAAAGAGGTACAGTGATGCTACCGACTTCAGTTGGGTTTGTGTGCCTAGGCCAAGTGAAAACGACATCTTGAGCCAGTGGTTTTGGGCTTCGACCCGTCAGTCCAGGGAGCCTCAAGCGACTCGAGTCCTCTAGTTAGACAAATTGCCTCCATACGTCAAGACCAGAACAGCCAGCCACGGTACATCCTCAAATGTTACAGGCGATGGGATCGTCGTCACGTCATGACTAGCATGGAGACAATGCTACACTGTCTAGCGTTCCACCGCCCGGTCATGGCGGCCGAGGGCGTCAACTTCGGCGACGGTCCTTGCGGAAGTAAAAGGTAAGCTTGAAAGAAAGCTGAAATCCTAGAAGGAGAAAACGGCCGAAGCCCTGAAAGTGTTGGTGGTCTCAGTATTAGTATTAGTATCAGCATTAGTGCTGGTGGAAGTTTTAGTATGAGCGTTAGTATTAGTGTTGGTTAATACAAGTGAGAATAATAGTATGAATACTACGAGTATGAGTATTTGTATTCGTATAAATATCAGTATTAGTCACGAATACTAAGGGCCTAGTTTAGGGTTTTTAGGGTTCAGGGTTTAGTGTTCTAGGGTTTAGGGTTGCGCGCGCCCGGTGCGCGCACCGGTTTAGATGTTTAGGTTTAGTAGTTAGTATTGCGGTTACAATAGAATCAGTAATAGTATTTGTATTCATGTTAGTAATCATATCAGTGTTGTGCTAGTATTAGTATTTTTGCTGTTATTATCATTATCGTGATTAGTAGTAGTGGTGGTATCAGTGTCAGTATCGGTGTCAGTTTCAATATCAGTGTTGGTATTAGTATCAGCACTAGTATCAACATGGGTATCAGTATCTACGCGCGCCATGCGCGAGCATCGGGTTTGGGGTTCAGGGTTAGTTGTTAGCAGCTGGTATTAGTTGTGTCATCTGTAGTGGTGGTAGCAGTAGCAGTAGTAGAAGCAGTAGTAGCAGCAGCAGCTGTAGTAGTAGTAGTAGTCGTCGTCGTCGTAGTAGTAGTAGTAGTAGTAGTAGTACTAGTAGTAGTAGCAGTAGCAGTATTGGTAATAGTAATAGTAATAGTAATAGTAATAGCAATAGTAATAGTATTAGTATTAGCATAAACATTAGTATTGGTAGGCTTTGGCACAAGGCAACGTGGGCCTCCGAGCAGGTAGTCCATTCCTCCCACCCCTCGTTACCACCGCCATGGGTTTTATGCTGTACTGTTGCTGAATGCAGCCGTATACCAACCACTTGATTGTCATCATCCTCCACCAGATTGCCAATATCTACCTTGTCGGGGTCTGACTAGTTATTCCAGATCCCTGTGCCATCTGCTCCTTAGTTGTGCAAATTTTCTGAATCACAAGAGTTTTAGGGCACTCCTTTATTCGTGGACCCCAACGAGCAGAAGAACGGCCAGGCCTGTATATCGATGATCAACACATCATTGTCGTGTCTCCAGACAATATGTCCTTGGCTGCTTTTGACAAGCATCTCCACACTGATCATGATAAGAACAACTTGGCTGCATGCAGGTTGCCTTTTGGCCACCATACTCCACTGCCAGAATGGGTTTCTCCAACTTGGAGCTGAGGGCGTGGCCCCTTTGCACTTCTGGAAGACCTTATCTCCTTTCATGACCTATGTTCATCGTTGCGGGAGTGAACCCAGACCGAAGCCCTAATGAAAGAAAGCAGGAGAAAACCCAGGCCGAAGGCCTAAAAGGAGCAAACCCAGACCGAAGCCCTAAAATACCAAGACCCAATGCCTGAAAGGAGTAAATGGACACCGAAACCCTAAAAGGAGTGAACCCAGGCCGAACGCCAAAAAGGAGTAAACCCAGACCGAAACCTTAATGAAAGAAGGCCCAAGCCGGAAGCCTAAAACCTAAACGGAGTAAACCGACCCCGAAACCAAACGAAAAAATGAAAGGTAACCTTGAATGAAAGCTTGAAAGAAAACCGAAACCCGAAACCCAAGCCGAAGCCTTGAAAGGAGTACGTACACCCAGACCGAAACCCACATGAAAGAAAACAGGAGTAAACCCAGGCCGAAGCCCGAAAACGAGTAAAGCCAGACCGAAACCCTCATGAAAGAAAACATGACTAAACTCAGGCCCAAGCCCTAAAAGGAGCAAACCCAAACCGAAACCCTAATATAAGAAGGCCCAATCCCTGAAAGGATCAAACGGACCCCGAAACTTCAAAAAGAGTAAACCCGGGCCGAAACCCTGAAAGGAGTAAACCCAGGCCGAAGCCGAAACCCAATGAAAGAAGGCCAGTGACACCAAAAACAAAAGACACAATTGATGGGGCACCCGGGGTGTGGAACTTCCAAATTAGCCAGAGTTTGCTTGAAAGAAAAGAAAACAAACAATTCCGCAAAGAAAACAAAAATACCAAAAGTAATTCTGGAGCCCTGGGATGCTATACACAGGTTGCCGAAGTTTGGGTTTCAGGTTGGGGTTTACCATGGAACAGACTCTCCCAGTACACTCTGCAAGACCGGCCGGATGTTGCAGCCCAGTGGCCCGAGCCATGATCCAAGTCAGCTGTAGTAAGTACAAGTAGAGACAGCGGGCCTTCTCTGGAATAGTTGCTCAGAGATTTGGTAAAGCTTCGGCAACCCCATTGCCCCAAGGCTTGCAGGTGCGGAGTAGGTCAATAGCCTCCTGCCCTGCCTCTGCCAAAAATGGGGGTGGGTATTTCACAAAGCTGCTGCCAGGGAGAGTCGCAGAGGGTTGTCTGCGACCTAGATCACTCCTCGAGTCTGTCCCTCCTTTATCTTGACAAAGAGATCGAGGATGACCTCACATCAACAAGAGGAAGCAGCGATGCTTCGAGCAGAGCGAGTCATGCAGGTCAAACCGGGAAGCTCCGTGGTGTACCAGTCCTGCGAGTGCAGGCTGCGATGCCGGTACTTGCTAAGGCAAGTGGCCTGGACAGGACTGGCATCGAGGAGTTGCAGAATGTTCTGAGAAGCCACGGGGTAGACACTACGAGCTGGGGCTCTCATGGGACAAAATCGATCGAGCATCTTTTTTGGGAACTCTTCATCCAGCATGGAAGCATATTGACTGGAATTGGGACGACGAGGCTGAAGCGGGTCACTCGACTATTGAAGTTGCGTCTGGTCGCAGACATCGATGGTGTGGATCACGTCGTCTTGTCGCGACTGCAGTTCATGCACGATGGACAGCAGATCCAGCGCCAACAGCTTCCCTTACGAAGGCTCGCCTGGAAGCTGCCGACAGACAGCCCCCTGTTGCCGTCCTGTGAAGCTAATGTATATAATGAGGACTACGAGTATGTGGAGTCCTGGCGCAGCTGCTGTATGTCTGTTCTGGAAGAGAGGCTTGGAATTTCCATGACAACTGCTCAGCAGCAACTTAAGGAAGTTGCCAATACGTCCCGCACTCAGTCCGCGGCACCTGGTTTCTGTTTTTTTTTCGGTTTTCTGCAGAGCCCGTTAGGGCATTGCTTCCTGCATCGTCCTGAACCGATTCTATGAGCTTACGTTGCGACGGCATAGGAATCCATGTTGGGACAGACGATGAAGGTATACCTACCAGAATGACGACAACGTCGCGAGCGAGGGCTATCCTGGGTTGACTACTCTGTACGGTGTGCACCAGGCCGCTCCGCCGCGACAACCGGGCCCGCTGAGTCTCATGCCAGCGTGACATGACCTATAAACCCTCGTTGCCAGGTCACGTTCAGAGTCGTAAATCCAGACCACAGCAAGGTCCCGGACCCAGCAACGGCAGATGCTAGCAAAGCTCGCAGCAAGAATTGGCATCTGCCTCGAGGTAGCGGGCATTGGCCTACCCCTGGGGCAGGACAGCAGAACAAGAGCCTAGGCCTAGGCCTAAGTAAAGCCAAAAAGACAGCGCTGACGGGAGGAGTTCGCTACAGCAGACGGCCACTTCAGCTTGGAGAGGCCCAAAGCCCGGATAAGACTTTTCGACAGAGTGGTCCTGGCTTGGATGTTTCCACTTCGGCGCACATGAGGGAACTCACACACTACTCCGGCTTCGGCCAAAGCTCCGCTTCCCATGTTCCGTGACAGCTCCGCCGCTTTGTCTGCAGGTTTCACTGCAAAGAGCCCATCCCCATCGGCCTGAAGCACAGCACATGCCACTACTGAACTACTGGACAGCAAGCAGAACGTGAATAGAAGTGTCTGGATGGTGTCCGCTTGCATGTCTCTTTTCAACAGAGTTGCGCCGAAGGTTCTCAGCTCAATGTCTGGTTCTGGATGCCGTGCACTGAATTTGACAAGGCCCAGGCATGTCTGCAGTCTTTCGACAAATCTAGTGTAGGCAAAAGTACCTTTGTCTTGCAGCTTCCAGCTGTTCTTTCCGAAGTGGGAAGTGGCCAGTACCTGTTAAACGCGACTTCGTGCAAGGCTTGTGCCGGGCAGAGGCTTGGCCTGCTCGAGCTTTACATAGCTGCCACGGCGTCTTGTAGTTCAAGCTGTACTCACATCTGTGAAGCTTGTCTCATGCCTGTGCAGTCTGCCACGCTCAGACTGACGGGGCCTCAGCGCAAGAGAGAGAGAGAGAGAGAGATGTCTTTCTTTGCCTATCTCCAAGCACCGAGGCGGTGAGTCTCCCTCCATCGGGCGCCTCGCGCGGTCCCGAGGGAACCCGTGTTTCCAACAAAAACGGGAGCCCAATCCATGCTTCCCTCAAAAGTGGGGATCAGAATGGAAAACAGCTTTTCATTATTGGGTACCCCCCAAAACAATTCGGGGGGCAGAATAAGAGAACAAAGCTTTTAGTGATAGGGCCCCCCCTGGCACTAATCGGTTACATGCATTCATGCTGTTTTTGGTGACACGTCTGGCCATGAGCCTTGTGGCTGGTGGTCGTGGTAATGGAGTTGGCGTGGACGAGGATGACGGAGATGACCACTGAAGCTCATTACTCAATACCAATAATGGGGCATTTTTGGTGTGTTCATTCGCCCCGGAGCTCGATAGTGCTCTTGGAAATTGCTTCGGTGCGACCGGGGCCGCTGAAGTGCCCGCTTAAAAGTGCTGGCAGCCATCGGCGACCTTCTTGCCCTGACATGCCCAGGAGGCGGAGCTGACATTCCTGAAGCGTGTTCCGGTGGCACCGGCCATATCCAAGACGGCATCCATGAATCCAGCGTGCTCCTAAGTTGGTATGTCATGTTTCCGACCATGCCTTGCATGGTTCTGGTGGGTGCGTGGGTCTCCATCATCTGAAAGCCTTTGGCCTTTGCAGGGCGTCGCTGGCAAAGAAGCCAACATGACCAAGTCGACCCACTCAGACATGTAGCCTTGCAGTGTTCTTGGAGCTGTTGGGCCGTTTGAGTATTGGCGGGATTCAATCAGGGCTTTTCGATCACGTCAACGGAAAATTCAGTTTTCTGAGCAGAGGCAGTCTGTTCGAAGAAGTGATGCAGTGAAACCGACAGCTCGTCTTGAGGAGAGGTGCTCCCAATGCCCATCTGCGTCGCATCCTAGCGAATAAGAGCACGGGCCTTGGCATCTTAGCCGGTGATTAATGCAGTGCTCCAGGCGATCAGCGGTCCTCAGAGCTCCAGCACAAAGAACCCCCCTTTAGTCTGGAACTTCAGGAACCGACTGGAAGACGGTGAGGAGAGCGGAATTCGGTCGCGTAGTTGTATTTGCGAGCTGAGGTGGTCTTCGGGGTAAGGTAAAGTGTCATGTCCGTCTTATGCAACAGGTTTGCATCGAAAAGCATCGGCAACTGTGCAGATTGCAGGAAGATGGCGAACAGGATAATGGACAAAGACTATACCCTAGCGCAGTTCACTCAGGACAGCGCGAGAAAGCATAACTTCCGGCTGGCTTCCGGATTTTATCGGAAGACGTTGTTTGCACCCTACTGTGATGGGACCCGGTTTGCTCTGGGCAGTGCCAGGACCTTGCAGCCTTCCCCGAACTGTCCCTATACCTGCGGGATGGAGACCGGGCCCCACATTAGCCGAGCACCAGAGCGACGTGCGAGACCTCTGTCCAGTCAGCATTCGGCGTTTTGCATGGATGAGGTGGGGGAGACTGGATCGGGTCGAACGACAGACGATGAGTTCCTCAGCATGCAAAGCTTGAGTCTCGCTCCCTTCATGGCCTTTTCCCTCAGCGTCTCGAAATTCCACGGGACTGGACTCCCTAGTTCACGCAGGTATCAGCGCACCGTCTGTGCTTTCTTCGCCATCTACTGGCTCATGCGCCTGCACCTCACAGACCGCATTGATCACAGAAGTTTGACCCAGAAAGTCATCACCAGCCTTCTGCCGATCAGGCCTGGACACAGATGGCCGTCAGGGCTTCTGCTTCGGCACAGACATCGACTGGAATGTTCTGAAGGAGCTGCCCTCTCGGGCCTGTGATTTGCTGTTGCGTCTGCAAAAACTGGAGCTCAAGGAGGAGGCACACTCTTGGTCGTGCGCTTGAGCGCTTTGCTGTTGCTGTTTTTGTGAACCATCGTGGGCTGTGGGCACTAATTTCAATGGACAACCTCGTGTTCCCGACTTTCCTGATTCGCTTGCCGACTGGCATGGCGGCGCAGGAATCCGCACTGCAGGAGGGGCAGGCTCGGCAAGCCCTTCGAAACCGCTGTTTTCGTCACGACCCAGACACTGTCAGGAAGCCTTTCGGAACATGTGGCTGCTGCATATAATTACGGACACCATGATCACGCGAACATGCACACAATTTATGATTTCTACTTTCATGTTGGTGAGAAAGCAGCGTGCGTCGCAGTCGGCAGCATCCACCGTGCTTCTGGTTTACAGAGGTGGCGGTCCAAACACGGACCGTGTCCCCGGAGCTGCAACAACGCCCGTGGCCAAGTGGAGCTGGGTCAGTCGTGCGTTTGCGGTTCAAGTCCTTGCCGTGCATTTTGCGAAATGACTGGCATGGCTTTGCTGTTCCGTGCAGCTTGCTTACAAGCACTTTCAACCATGTTCCTATGCCGGCAGAGGCTTCTACAAGGTTGATCGCCGCCTGGCATTTTTCAACAATGCCCAGCGTGCCCCCGAGAAGCGCACGATGTTCAAGTCAACTTGCCAGCATGCCATGCCGTGGTCAGTTGCAGGCAAGATTTGCACGACAGATCTGGAACTAAAAAGAACAACAAACCGTGCGCAAACTCTGTGTCCACAGGTGGGGCTTCTTCCGCCGACTCATGGTGGATGCTCGCTGCTCAAGTGCCAGCATGTCTCACGTGTTTTGTCATCCTGGAGCTTTGATTGGGGGATAACCCGACCTTCGTCGGCATGATGCCGTTGCAGTTAAGTGCACCTCGCCGCCTGGTGACCCCGCGACACATGCGGTTGCTTTGAGGCCGGCTTGTTGCAGGAGACGAGTGCTGGATCAAGGTTCGTCGCGCTTGAAAGCGGTGTTTTGTCGTGGATGAGTTGTGTATGGACGACGACATGCAGACGGTGCAATGCAATGATCACCGTCACGAGAGTGTTGACACAGCCTGCGATTCGATGCGTCGCCAGATGTCGCCAGTGCTGTGAGGACAGCCTACAAAGTGCAGGAGACGCGTATGGGGCTCAGGGAGGTGAGTCTTGGTTGAGTGGTGCCCTACTCGTACCATCAAGAGCCTGGCAGTAGAGAAGTTCCGTGCAGCATCAGACCTGGCTCCTGCGAGGGCGGTAAGAGTCGAAAGCACTGCAACCTCATGTGTAAGGCTTTGACCGCGATCCATGACATCATGAAGATGGAGAACTTGCTGCCAACGGTGCGGAAGGGCATGTGAAAGGGAAGGTATGGTGCATCCTTGGAGTGGCGGAAGGTACAGCAAGAGCACCACGGCTATCATGGCACGGGAACTCAGATGCCGGAGATTGATAGATCCGACAGATGCGCATGCACACTATGCTTTAAGCGAGCATGAAGTTCGGAGTGTGACCGGTCGAGGCTATGCAGCCGGTGACGTGATCGGTGATCACGACACCGCCTTGTGCTATATCCTGGACGGTGCTCATGGCCTTGTAGCCCCGGTAGCTGTTCGTTCTGACATGCCGTGATTCTCAATCAGCAGATCGCGAAAGGACCACTACACGGAGTTGCTGCCCTCCTTCAAGGAGCTTGACCCGGCGGAGCGTCAGTCGGTGCAGTTCACACAGTGGGGGCCCTGCCAAGCATCAAGAGCTGCCGAGAACACGCGAGAACTCATCGGGCTGTCAAAAAAGTCAGAATTCTCTGCGGTATGGCAGTGCCCCGGGAAGATCCGAACCGCTTCAGGTGCAATCTTTGCTTCAACCATGGCCGGCATCTCAGATCTCAGGACGCACGAAGTATAGTCGAGTCAACACAACTTCGCAGTGAGGTTGGCTCGTGCAGGCAGAGGCCGCCTGGTTTTCGGACTTTCGGACTGTAGGGCATTTTTCGCGACTTGGAGACGGTTCGGATTCGCTGGCGGCCACGGAAAGTGCCGCGTTGGACCGAACGTGGCTAACGCGAGGCCCCGCCAGGAGCCATCTTCACGAAGTTTCGTGAAGCCATCGCCAAGGATCGGCGGCCCCGAGCCCAGCAATTGCTTGGGCGGAGTTTCATGCTGCTTTCTGTGCATTGCAAGGCTACACGCCGGGGCGAGAGATGTGGCTCTTTATTTTGTACATTGGCTTACCGACTTGGTGGGACACCCGGACACCCGGCCCGAACCGCCTGCTCGCTGGAAGCGGCCCTGCGGCCCTGCGGCCTGCTCTTCCGTTTCTCGAAGTTCCCAGGCCGGTGCTGAGCCAACACCGCTCGGCGGCTGTGAGAAGTTTGTGATCAAGTTCCCTCTGCACGCCTCGCCCCTAATAGGCAGAGCAGATGCAACAGGCGTGTAGACTGAAACAGAAGCCGAAGTCCGCAGCGCGCAAAGGTGTTGAACAGCTTTCTGCAATCTTTCAAGCTCATCGAGGGCATCACGTCTGCAACGGAGACGCAGGCAGGAAGAACATGCCCTTGGAAATGTTGATCCCGTGATGCTGCAGTCTTCCTGACACTCCAACCTCCAACCTCTGCCTTTGCTCAAGCCTCGAAGCAAAAGAACCCTGCTTGACTGCTTTGCAGACCTGTCTCGGTCCTTCCACAGCGATGGCCGCACAGAAGTCTTTTTACTTCGCCCTTTCACGGCTGCTTTGGAACTCTGCCCACATCGGGCTGAGGAAGACGCATGCAGACCGCCTGTCACGCACGCTGGGGCCGAAGGGAAATTTACCAAAGTGGTCAGTCAGCTCCTGTGCGGCCCGAAAGTGCTGTGCGTTAAACGGCTCACATTCTGCGGTTGCCGCAAGCTGCACATAACTTGGAGGTCATGGAGAGATACCTCAAGTACCGGTGGACTGATCACGTGCCCTCCCTGAAAGAGGCTCCAGAAGGCGGGCCGGGCTGCAATGGGTTTGACGCAAGCCAGCCTCGGGTCCATGGATTTGGGCTGTTCAGACAGCCAGTCACAGCAGGCCATAGGTTTTTGATGTGAACCTAGAGCGTTCATCGAGAAGTTATTCCCGCTTCCGCCGCTGCATGAGCTGTAGATCGCAAACGTTGGCCGACATTTTGCCAGTCAAAGGTCCTCATGCTATCGCCGCCATGCGCCTCCTCTGCATGGCACAGGCGGCGGGCAAGCTTCTGTTTGATGTGGGAGACGCAAGTAGCATAGGCAGTGCTACCGATTCTCGGAGGTTCGCCTCCCCTAGGAGCAATGCTGCAGTGCACTACAGTAGTGCTCACAGACTCGGCCTCCAGCTCCAAATTATACATTCAGCAATTCCCGAAAGGTCCTGTGCAGGTGGAGCAGTTGGGTCTTTCTGCGAGCAAGAGTCGCGAGATTCAGCCGGAGTGTCGAGGCAAATGGGCGAACGGTGGTGGATGCCTTCAACCTCGAGTTGCCACAGGAGGACATCTTGGAAACGTTCGGGAGGAATATCGGAAGTCGGGACATGTAGTTACAGTCCTCACCTTGCAGGGCTTGTGGCTTTGCATAATATGTACACTTCAAACGTTGTGGGAGCTACCTGGTCTGCAGGCCCAGGCAAACTTCTAAACTCTGCTGGTGCAGGACAAGGAGGTCTTGAGTGTGGAAATGGCACGAACGGGCTGTGCAGGCGCTTCCGTCCGAGAAGCAGCTGCAGCAGAGAGACCAGTATCCAAAACCGAACCCTTTTCATGTCAACCCCACACTCTGCTTCCACGGCGAGGCCAGTCCTTCACTCCAACCTTGGTGCCGAAGGAGGTCCTGTCGAAACCGGCTTGCGCCCGAATTTCCACCCATTTCCTGCGCGTGCGTGGAGGCGGTTGGAGCACAAGTGCTGTGTAGGTTGCACTGCATGATTAGCTCCCTACGGCCGATTGTGCGACATCGACAAAATCCACATTGGACACATGCAACCCACATTCCGAGAGAAGGAGGCAGAAGGCCAAGCAGCCTACGTCCTACGTTGCAATGAGCTTAGCGGCTCAGTGCCGCGGCAAGGCCGGACCGGCCTTCGTCATCTACTACGGCCCGGCGTTCCTGCAAGCCTTAGGCCGGAATTCTGAGCTGTGGCTTTTTGGGGCTGTTGGCTCATGACTCACGCCATCCACTGTGACGTAGGTTCGGACTCGGCAGTGCTGCGCCAAGAGCTCAGCAAGC
Organism: Symbiodinium sp. CCMP2456; assembly: GCA_905221635.1. NCBI lineage: Eukaryota > Dinophyceae > Suessiales > Symbiodiniaceae > Symbiodinium > Symbiodinium sp. CCMP2456. The sequence goes on from CAJNDV010031545.1 coordinate 47,073, forward strand.
TTCCGTTTCAGCCCGGGCTGTGTTTTTTTGCCACTCGGGCTCCATACATTCAGCAGCTTTGGTCAAGGTGCGTAAAAAGTGACCGGTGAAACCGTTTTGAAGCAAGAAGAACTAGGAAGGTCGGACGGCCTCCTAGGAGCAGGGCCTGGCTGGTTTCCCATATTTGGCGACCTCGCGAGGCCTGCGGATTCTGGCGGAGATCTACCGCTGTTCGCGAGAGCTCTGGCCAGAGGCTCCGACCCGGTCCAAGGGACCAGAGATTCCATCTGCTCTGGGAATTCCGGCAGCAGGGCAGTGCACACATGTCACGTTGGCTTTCGTTCTTTTTTAGAAAACTGCGCGTGTACACATTATTATTTGTATGTATATGTATATGAGCCTCATATATATATATATGTATATATATATATATGTATGTATGTATATATATACACACACACAAACAAATACATATACACACATACACACATACACACGTACACACATGCACACATACACATACACATACACATACACATACACATACACATACATATACACATACATATACATATACATATACATATACATATACATACACATACACATACACATACATACACATACATACACATA
>CAJNDV010031546.1:2364-18832 GCA_905221635.1 Symbiodinium sp. CCMP2456
TTATGATTACAGTATAATGGGCCCCAAAACACGATTCTAATTATTAAGACCCCTGAACCCCAAACCCATATAGTAGCCCTTATAGAACCCCCAAAACCCTTTTCTGATTCTTAAGGCCCCTGGCAGCAAACCTTGCAATCCTGGCTTCTCAGGTTGCTGCCGCCTGTTTGCTCATGTACTGCCTAAGCAGGAGACAGTTTCTTCTCGCTGCAGGGCCGAATACGAGAGCCCTACTGCCTAGACTCCAGGCCCTAAACCCCAAAACCCTTTTCCCTAATACCTAAACCCAAGAGTATGGTTTCTGGTTTTGTTTCTGAGAGTCACTTCGATGGGATCTGTAGCCAATCGTTTCAAAGTTGCAACATGGGTTTAGGATGCTTTGTAGGCAGATAGATAGATAGATAGATAGATAGATAGATAGATTAGATAGATAGATAGATAGATAGATAGATAGATAGATAGATAGGTAGATCGAGATAGGAATAGGCACACATAGCTTTGAGAAGCAAAGTCTGCATACACATACATACATAGATACATACATACATACATACATACATACATACATGCATACATACATACATATTTACTTGCATACCCACATACATACATACATACATACATACATACATACATACATGCATGCATACATACATACATACATACATACATACATACATACATACATGCATACATACATACATGTGCATACATGCATACATACACACATAGTTTCATTCATTCAGACATACACACATACATACATGTGCATGCATACATAAATACAAGCATACATACATACATACATACATACATACATACATACATACATACATATGTAGATAGAGAGAGTTTAAGCAGATAACTTTCCACTATTTGGGTAAAGAGCTGGTGAAACTTCGGAAGGCTCTAGGCTTTACAACTTTCGGCTTGTGCGGTGTACCTTCGGCCCGTGGCTGCAACTGATTGCTTTTCGTGGAATTCTTGAAGGGTTGTAACTTCTTGTTCAAGGGGTCACAACTGATGTAACCTCTGAATTTTGGACGGTTTGGGGCTGCAGGTCGGCTCTAGGTTAAGGGCTTATTCTATCTTGGGTTCAGGGTGTGAAGGGCTTTAGGGCATCGTTACAAAGTCCATGTTGTTCGAGCAATTGTAGCCACAGCGCGTAACAACTGTGGTTCAAAACCTTACAATACCCAAACCTTATATCCCAGCCCTTGTAAAGCCCTGATCCCTGAACCCTAAACCCTAAACTCCTAAACTCTAAACCCTGCAGCTCTGACATGCATAACAAGCCCAGTGGCAGATAAGCAGTCTGCAAAGGCATAGCCTTGCCATCATGAAGCCCCAAGATATATCCCTGAGGCTGGAAAGCGACCCCAAACCCTGGACCCGAAACCCTAAAACCCAGAACCCTAAGACCCTAAGCCCTAAAACCTATAGAACCCTAAACCCTAAACACTATAGAACCCTAAGACCCTAAACCCTAAACACTATAGAACCCTAAGACCCTAAACCCTATAGAACCCTAATTCTGTAGTATGGTCTTCGGGCCCGAAAGTCTTGAAGTCTGAGCGCTTTGAGCCCTAGCGGGTTCATCCCTGTACCCCGCAAGCAGGCCCCAAACCCTAAACCCTAAACCCTAAACCCTAAGCCCTAAACCCTAAACCCTAAACCCTAGAAGCCCGACCTTCTTAGGGTTTAGGGTTTAGGGTCCTTGCCATGATGTCCTTATAACTTAGTTAGCCAGTAGGAGAACTGTGAACTTTTTGGCCTTATATATTTGGGTTTAGGGTTTAGGGTTTAGGGTTTAGGGTTTAGGGTTTAGGGTTTAGGGTTATGTATTTGGTCTATCCTGATGGTTTGAACTTTTTTGGGCCTGGCTGTTGAAGAAGAGAGATAACCCAGAGGGTCTGTATACACTACTATTGTGGAATTAGGCCCCCAAAAACCATAATAGGGATGGTATTTTGGCGCCTGATTCGATTATGGTAGTGTATCTGGACCCTCCGTGTAATATAGCTCCTTACAAAGGTAGTTTATTTGGGGTTCAGGCACCGCCTAAACCTTGAACCGTAAACCCTAAAGTTCAGGGTTTACGGAGTTTAGGGTTTACGGTTTAAGGTTTGACCCTACTACACCCTGAACCCCACACCCCGATAAGGCCTATAAACCCTAAAGCCTACGCCGCCCTCCCCGGCGCGAGGAGCTGCAACTTCGTCCCTGCTCCCAGGACCTTCCCGCGAAGCTGCGGTTTAGGGTTTAGGGTTTGTGGTTTAGGGTAGACCCTATAGACCCTAAACCCTGAAAGGGGCGCCAATACACTTTTAGAAAAGCGCTAAACCCTCTAAACCCTACGCTCTAAACCTTATAAGCCGTAACGAGGGTGTCGGGTTCAGGGTTTCGGCACAGTTTTCGAAATCCGGATGTTGGGCCCTATAAACCCGAAGCCCCTAAACCCCGAAACCAAAAACCCCAAGCCCTAAACTTTTAGAGTTTTGGGCTTAGGTCTTAGGGTTCAGGTGCCAGGGTTTCGGTTTAGGCTTTGAGGTTTCGGGTCTGGGGGGTTTAGCTTTGAGGATGATTTAATTCGGTTGCTTTTGTCGGTCACGCTCTTGTTGTTTTAAACCTTTAGGAATCCGGATTCAGGTTTAGGGTTTAATGCTTTCCAGTGCTTTGTTAGTTTTAAGTTTAGTCTTGTTGTGTAGCGGCCTATGAACTACTGGCAGCTTATCAATAGGGTTCATTGTGTACTGAGTTTCCATACTACTTCCAGCTGCGGTCTGCGGAAGATGGCCTAAAGCCTGCAGTATCACACCCGCCTGCAGACATCTCGGTTTAGGGTTTAGGGTTTAGGTAACGCTTGAATTCGCTTCGACGATTGGCGCTGGCCTCACCCATCCATCGTGTGGAAAGACATTTGCAATCCCGCAGACAACAAGCCGTCCTTGATCAGTAAGACGAAAGGCGGGAACCAGCTATCGTTGGCTACACTACTGAGCATGCTGTGGCGTGTTAACATGTCACCTCCATGCATGTCTGTTCTCATCGCTGCGATCCTAGACAACAAACCCTAAGCAAGCCCTACTCCAACTCCTAAACCCCAAACCCGGAGTCCTTCATCCCTAACCATAGGCCCCCTAGTAGTTCCTTTTTGGGATTCCATAATATGGGAAACCGTGATATACTATATACAACTAGCCCCATGCCCTAGAGCCCGAAACTTCTAGGCTCATCCCTGGCGCCCTCAAGGATTTGGTGGACCTTCTGGTGGTTTAGGGTTTAGGGTTAGCTATTTTGGCTCGCTGTTGCCCTAAACTGCTGAACCCCTAAACGCCTTAACCCTAAAGGGCTAAACCGCTGAACCTTAAACCCTAAAGTGCCAATCAACCTTGAACCCTAAACCGTAAACTCTAAACCCTGATGTTGACGAGCACTCAATCCACGGGTAGGCGGTCCTGGCATACCCCCAACCGTCAACCCTATCCTGAACCCACGGACGCCAGAACCCTAAACCGCATACACTCCTTGAAAGGGTTTAGCATTTAGGGCTTAGAGTTTAGGGATTAGGGCTTAGGGTTTAGGGTTTAGTGTTTACTCCAGGAACACCTCTCCGGAGACGCCCCGGAACGGAAAGGTGGACCGTGTACGTATGACCCGGGGGCTAATTGGAAGAGTGTAGGGGTCGATTTCTCAGCCGGGCCCGTAAACCCTTTGGGTTTAGGGCCCTAAACCCTAAACCCAAGGCCCTAAACCCTAAACCCTAATTAAAGCCATAGCTTCAGCCGGAAGCCTCTAAAGCCCTGAAAACTTCCAACCGTTCACCCGAAAACCGAAGCAGGGTGTAGCACCCAAACCCTCATTTAGGGTTTAGGGCTTCGGGTTTAGGGTTTAGGGTTTAGGGTTTAGGGTGGTGTAGCACCCAAACCCTCATTTCGTGCCCCGTCTCGCCCACTACAGCCTGCGCTGAACCCCAAACCTGAACAGAAAGCCCGAAGCAAGAAAGTAAGGGGATATTGATACTGTTAAGGCCGCCTAGAGGATCTACCAGGTTCACGGCCATGGCGTCTGAGCTTCAGAGTTTTATGGGTTTAGGGTGGGCACTGCTGAGTAAATTTAGGGTTTGGGTTTAGGGTGAGGTGCGAAGGCTGAGCCCTAGAGCCAAGCAGGGTTTAGGGTTTAGGGTTTAGGGCCAAATAGGGTCATGGGTTTTGGTGCAAGGTTTAGGGCGTCAAGGTTTCAGGCTTTGGGGGTTTTCTCAGAGTTTTGGGTGCAGGTTTTGCAGGTTTGGGGTGTATTTAGGGTATAGTCCGTTTTGGAGGGTGTGCAAAGTAAGATCATGAGGGTTCGTTCCAGCGATGCGATGGTTTTGGGTGTTACGATTTGGGGAATCAATCCTGAAACTTGAACCTTCAACCCCAAAGCCAATACCTGGCGGCCCTAAACCCCAAACCGTAATCCTTAAAGCCTAAACTTTAAGGGTCTAGGGTTTAGGGTTAAGGTTTAGGGTTTAGGGTTTAGCCTAAACCCTAGTCCCTAAATTGAGCCTGCGTTGACGGCAGTGACCGCATGCTGCTTCCTGTTGCATCACCCTGTTGCTCCGAACCCCAAAATAGCGCCTTAGACCCTACGTCAAGCTGTGTTTCCTGCTAGCGATGATGGTCTTCACGAATTGGCAAATGATAAGGTTGGGGATTCAGAAATTTACGGTTTAGGGGGTAGGGGTTTAGGGGTTTAGGGTTTAGGGTTTAGGGTTTAGGGTTTAGGGTTTAGGGTTTAGGGTTTAGGGTGTAGAGGTTCAAAGTTTGTTCTTGCCCAACCCCTCCTGGAACCCTAAACCCGAATGAATCCCTTAGCCCTCAGGTTGTTCGGGTTTCGAAACCCTCAACCCTAAACCCCATAAACCCTAAAAGCCCAAAACCCTAAACCCTAAACCCTATAAGCCCTAAAAGCCCTAAACCCTAAACCCTAAAAGCCCTAAACCCTAAAAGTCCTAAACCCTGAACCCTAAACCCTAAACCCTGAACCCTGAACCCTAAACCCCATAAGCCCTAAAGGTTTCTTTACTGGTGGCCTGGCTTGCTTCCGCGCCGCCGCAATCAAGCACCGCGAGCTCTGCTGGGATTCCTTACATTACCTGTCCCCTAAATACCGTAGGGTTTAGGGTTTAGTGTTTAGGGTTTAGGGTTTAGGCTTACCAAAAAAAGGCAGGACAACCACTCAAAGCTGTAGTTTCTCTTAGAACATTTCTGGTGAAGCACTCTTCCACGTAACTTTCCTTCCCTTAGCCTACGCCCTAAACCCCTCTTCCCCAAACCCCAAATCCAAAACCTTGGACCCTAAACCCTAAACTCCTATACCCTAAACCCTGCACCATGAACCCTAAACTCCTATACCCTAAACCCTACACCCTAAACCCTAAACCCTACACCCTAAACCCTAAACTCCTAAACCCTAAACCCTAAACCCACAATTCCGAAGCCCTAATCCCACAAGCCTAAGCCCTGCTCCCATCACTGTCGCGGCTTGCCGAGCCCGGTGGCTTCCGAATTGGACGAGCCCCGCCTTGAACTTTGCGATTTCTAGGTTTCTGAAGGGGATTTAAACAAAATAGGGTTTAGGGGTTAGGAGTTTAGGGTTTAGGGTTTAGGGGTTTCTGAGAGGGATCCAAAAAATTGGGGCTTAGGGGTTAGGAGTTTAGGGTTTAGCGGTTAGGAGTTTGCGGTTTAGGGTTTTGGCGTTTTGGATTTAGGGGTTTAGGGTTTAAGGGTTGGGGGTTTAGGGTTTAGGGGTTAGGAGTTTAGCGGTTAGGGATTTAGGAGTTTAGGGGTTTTGGGGTTTAGGTCCTTAGGGGTTAGGGGTTTAGGGTGTAGTTGACTAAGGAACCCAAACCAGACGGTACGTAGCGAAACTCTGGGGCACAGATGCACTTTTTCTGGTGCATCCCCAAAGTACTGTTCACCAGTACACACGCGGGCCTTCGGGCCGAAGTGTAAAAGAGATAGATGTGGTTTCAGGCAAGCGACACAGCCGGAATTACATCGGCGTAACTTTAAATTGACTGAAACCACTCGCACCATAGGCCATCATGGAGAAAAAGACAAGCTGTGCTCTCGTCAAGCTCCGGCCTAATGGTATTGAATCCGAGCTCGTTCAATGTCCACCGGCCGTGCATCATGACATGACGAAGATATCCACTGCCAGTAGTCTTGGTCAGGGAATCAGAGAGCATGTTTCGACCGTCAATCCATCGAACGGTACCACCGTGAGATAATTCATTCTTGATTATCGAGATGTCGATGGCAGTTCGTTTGTCGTCGATCTGGCTGTACGGACATGTTTGTTTGGACAGGGAGTCGTACAAGGATTTAGAATCGGTAACGGCAAGATAGGGGATGCAGGCTAGTGTCCTCTCCCAGTCCTGATCGAGGATCTCGGCACCCTGCGCTTCGAGCAGCAGAAACCTGTGCCAATGAACATTCCCAATGCCGGTGGCAAGGGCCTGGCATTCAGCAGACAGGGTGTTCACCACCTTACGTTTAAGGCGATAGCTCTTCCAGCTGGAAATGGTCACATCCGAGGAGGGCTCAAACTGAAGATCCCTGTCATGAAAAATAACCAAGTGACCGCCCTGACTGCTTGTCCGCCGATTCTGAAGAAACTGTTCGGTGATTTCCGCATGGCTTAAACCCTTGTTGCATTTTGCAAACATGGTCTGGCCAGTCCAGCTCTCGCCCGCTACCAGGCTTGCCTTAGTAGTGTTCCACTGGTCGGTCTGCTGATGCTCCTTACCATCTTGACACATGTGCGTCACACGCTCGGCAGAGAGGCTGTGAAGATCTGGTCCAGAATCAACCATTCCCGGGTGGAACAGGGTTCGTCGGGGACTCACATGCTTCCTAATCCACTGGGTGGAAGTCTCAACCCAAAAGTCTTGACCTTTCTCCTTGGACCCCGGTTCTTCAGCGTTACCCCAGGCGGCATCAGTGACAGCGCTAACCCTGAGTCTGTTGATAGGGATGGGAGCTATCCTAATCCCGATCGGGTACTTTTCGGCCTCGCTGGCCAGTTGATTGGCGCTGACAATGTCCCGAACCCTGGGTCTCGGGAACTGCTGTTGTAACAGGGAAACTCGACCACAAAGATCCGGCCTCGTCTCCTTTGCTAGCCAAGACAAAGCCCCGACCAACGATCTAAGCTGTCCTATCTCGGTCTCCGTGCAATGGGAATACCTCTGAAGCTTTCTGGCTTTGCTCAAGGGGATCTTGTGGACCTTTTCGGACACGTAGTGTTGCTGCTCAACCAAGATGCTGCCGTCGGCTTGTGCAGTAAACTGTTTGCCGGTAAACCTACCCGATCCGTACTGAAACTTCCCTAGCTTGTACTTACTGTTGAGAACCTGCATCTTGGCCTGATGGGCAGCCCCGCCTCCATGAAGCAAGTCGTCCGTAGCAACTGAAGCAATCCCGATCAGGCGGTCCCAGCCGGTCTTGGTTTCATCATGCAGAAAATAAATGCAGGGGTCGGCCAAGCTCTGAACATATCCTAACTCCTGAAGTAAAACCCGCTTCAGATGTCTGAACCAGGCCATCGGCCCATCAAGAAGCCCATAGCACGTCTTGAGGAGTTTCAGTAAGTCCCCTTTCTTCATCCCGGGAACCCCTTCAGGAGGTTGCTCAGCGTACAATTCTCGATCGATTGGATCGCCTGAATGAAAAGCCTGAGTAAAATCGAGAAACCCCATCTGCCACTTCTTACTAGCAATCACTTGAGCCGTGAACATGACACCTTCCCTTGTCACCTGAGGAGTCGCCGAATCAAGTTCTTCAGCCCCTTCTTCTGAAAACCCTTTCATGACATGTCGAACCTTTGCCTTGCAGGGTCCCCCGTGGTCTCCTTGCAGTAAGGTGCCTTCGCACCGGGCTTTATCAACGTCATCATGTTCAAGCGGCTTTGCCGTCCGAACATATCGAGACTCCATGATCCTCTCGGGACACGTCTCACGGATCCTCTGGCTGGCCTCGCTGTCCAACTGCTCGTAAGCCTTCGTCTCGAGGTTGTTCTTGATCTCCTTGCCCGTTGCTCGTAGGAAACATGCAAGGTCCTCGGCAGACAAATCCTTCAACCGAACCTCCTTCCGTTGTCGGGTCTTGAACAGAGTCTCCAGCTTGGCATAGTAGTTCTCCAAAATGTGGATCCGCGATCTCTTGCTGGGCGGTTCCACATCGTCGTTGTCAAGGTCCTCCATCTCCGCATCGGCCTGAGGAGGAAGGTCCGGATCAGCTGGTAGTGGTTGCCATTCGCCTTCCACTTGGTGGGGAAGTACCTCAATGCCACTAGGTTCGTCAGGTGGGCGAACGACATCAGCATTGTCACGTTCCCGGTGGCGGTCAGGCAACTCGGCCATACTTGTCTTGGTGCGGACTCGGCGTAGTACAGGTTCAGGGCCTCGTAGTTCATCCTCTGGTGCCATCTCGTCCAGTTCCTCATTCGGTTCCATCTCGTCCGGCTCCGGGAGGGGCTCCTTGGTGAGTGAGGTCCATGTAGCCACGCTTAGGCTCTTTCTCGAACTCCTCCTTAGCTTGTGCCAAGCCATCCAGCCAACCATGTATGGTCATCTTTTCTTCTTCGCTGCCAGGCCGAACTCGTTCAGGTGAGGCCTTGACCAGGTTGCCCTGGTAGCTGAGCCATAGAGTTGACGGAAGATCCGTCATAATGACCCGCGCGGGCCCGTGCCACCGTTCATGTGGACGATCTCCTTTCTTGGAATGGCCCAAGCGGTAGAAGTAGACCATCTGTCCGACCACGTAGTCGTGTTGAGGTCGCGGCCCACCGGCTAGCACATTCCTTAAGGCCTGGTCGCAGTCCACCTCAAAGAAAGCCTTTGCCGCTGCCTTCCTCATGGCCATGGACCGGGCTAGTCCTCCATCTCCAAGTCGGTTCGGCTTGCTCGTCTCGGCGTCGTCTTGGCCTTCGGATAGGAGTCCTCCAGGTAGTCGGGGTAAATAACCGATGACGCGTTGGACAGGGGAAAATCCGCCTCGAGATGCGAGGCGATTCTTCATCATCGCGGCCGTGTCCACGAGCTCATGCCACTCGGCAAGGTTGCTGAAGCAGTAGTCCGCCATGATCTTCTCGAGGATCACCTTGAAGGTCTTTCCGTGTCTCTCTGCTAGCCCCCGTTGGAAGGGGGATTCCAGGCTACTGGGTTCCAGTCTTGTTCCTTCCTGGATGGTTCGGGTCCGGAAAGATCCTTTGAACTCGCCTCCTTGATCCGCCCAAATTTGTTTGGGTGGCCCGAAGAATCGTACCCATTGCCGGTAAGCGGTCCAGACAGCCTCGGGACTTCTCCCCTTCAAGGGTATGATCATCTGGAAGTGTGAGGCGTAGTCAATGATGTTCAAGGCAATCTTCTTCCGCTTCTGTCCCACAGTAGGTATCCAAACGGTGTCCATCCCGATCACCTCGTTGATCCCCACTTCACGTGGTGGTGCTGCTCGTCGCGGAGGTCGTGTCTGCAAAAACTTCTCGCACACGCTACATCTCATCTCCTGGGCGATCTTGATGACTTCAGTCGTTGCCTTGGCTGCACGTAAGATCCTGACAAAACGCTCCCTGTGTGGATGCCCTAGTCCTTCATGCGCACGCCGGACCAGTTGTGTAAGCGTCCTTTGACGACTGCCTGGTAGATGCCGTTCTTCCTGACCTAAATCTATGGACCCTTGATCGCCTCCATCTTCGGGTGGATCTGGTATAGGTTGTCCTCCGGAATCGTCGGCTGCAAGATCTAGTCCTGGTCCTGGTAGTGGTCGTTTACCCCCTTGATCGCCTTCATCTTCGGGTGGATCTGGTACTGGTTGTCCTTCGGAATCATCGGCTGTTCCCTGGTTCGGTCCAGGTTGTTCGCCTTCCGCTCGTCGGGCCCGGACCCGTCGCTGGAAGTGCACTTCGTTCTCGTCGATCGCCTGGTGGGTGTAGTCTTGGTACCGCCGTAGTCGTTCTCCTTGTTCTTGAACATCCTTCACCACGTCCCGCACGTAGATCGTGTTGACGTCAACGCCATAGCATCCAGCGAGCAGGCATCGCACCAGACCAAGGAACGCTCCTACATTCACGGGATTGCTTCGGCCGGGGGCCCGGGTCACAGTACTCCAGTTAGTGGCAAAGTGCATGCCACCAAAACGGCTGCGTTCCGGGAGGTGTTCAAACTGCGAGACATCTTCAGGTCCCTCTTGGACACACACGACCTTGGCCCCATCTCGAACTGCTTTCGCACTGCCCTGCCTAACCAATCTCATGATCACGTCTTCTTCATGGTTGTGTTCAGGTTTCGGAGGCAGAACGAACACAAGACAGGCACACTTCGTGTCAAGAGCATGGTGCAAGCACTCTAGGAAGCACTGAGGTATGTTCGAAACATAGAGGACTGACATGTCAGATCCCTTGCCCTCGGTCTCACCTAGCTCAGCAACCTCATTCCTGCTAAGTCCTAGACTGCACTGAAGCATCTCTCCGCATGTCCTGGTTTCCGCATTTGAAAAACGCCTGTGCCGGTCCTCCCGGTTCATAGGGATCGCAGTGGACCCCACCTGTAGCAGTTCGAAAGTAGTGGCCATTGAGCGTTGTGCTCTGGTCACAGAACCGCGTAGCTGACGCCTCTGCCGTCGGCTCAGTGTTGTAGGCGCCGCCAAGCAAGGAACTCCTGGTAGTCCGCCTGGTGGCTCGAACTCTCGTCCGAAGCTTCCGTAGGTGCTGGTCCGAGACTGGCCCCCACCATATTGTTCTCCGTCTTGGGGTTCTTCGACTCGCTGGGGCTCTTGGTCTCGTTGGTGAGGAGCTTGTGGCATGTCCGGCATCGAACCCGGTTCACGAAGGCGTTGGTCCCCGTCCGGATCGTCGAACTGTGGCCGCAGAGGTCCTGGATCATCCGGACCAGGAACTCCCGGGGGGTGTGGTCCTCCGTGATCTCGCTCCGGACCCGGTCGCGGGTCACCCGGAACTCCTCGTCCAGGAGAGGCTGCTTCTCGCACCATCGGAAAACACCGCATTGCTCCTTCTCGTTGCGCTTGCAGCAGTTCACGAAGACCCGTTGGTGGTTCGCCTGGGTCTGGCTCAACTCCATCTTGCACACCAGGCCGCAGTTGCACTGCGGGAGGTCGATGCCGAAGAGTTGGGCCCCGAAGGTGAAGACCTCCTGCTGCTTCATCTTGTCGGTCACTTTCTCCATGGTCGGTGAGGAGCTCAGGCTGGGCGAAGCGTAGTGACTGGTTCCCCCGCTGCTTGAGGGCTTGATGTTCTGGTTCAGGGGCACAGGTGGAGGTGGTCCGCAAGGTGGCGATCCCGTTCGGGCCGCAGTGACCCTTTTGCCTCGGTTGCCCGTCTTCACATTGTAGTGGGTGTACTCCGAGATCGAGTCCGGCAAGGGGAAGTACGCCGAGCTGCTTGCCGACCGTTTCTCCACCATCTCGAACCCGGCCTCCGTTCCCGACGGAGGTCCCTGTGACTTCTTCTCGCGCTTCCAATTCTGGAACTTGTGGAACAGCTCGCGGTCCTGGTCGGTCTTGTCCTTGATCGCGTCGTCCACGACCCGGCGGAGCTCCTCCAGGTGGGCCAGGTGGTAGGCATGGACGTTGTTCTTGACCTGCTGGAAGGACCGGTCCAGGGAGCCCTCCACCAAATTGACCATCAGGCGTACCATGGGCCGGAAGATCAGAGCGAGTCGGAGGAGTAGATTCCTCCAGGCGTCCAACGCCCGGGCTGTCTTGGCTCCATCTGCACCCTCGGGTCGAGCTCGCTTGTTCGTCGGCGAGCTGCAGTCCATGGCGTCCTAACGGCACAGGAGAAAGGGGCACCGAGTTAGTGCCGTGGTCTCCTATTCGGGGCGCGTGCTTGAGGTTGCATACTGAGAGAACTTCAAACTCATTCGCCGCACTGCTAGTGATCCCTCGTTCAGCTTTCTTCAAGGCACCCATCATGTGACTGTCAAAAGCATTCAATGGAACCCGAAGCGCACCGGTTGGTCCGATAAGCAAGGGAATCCTGGATCCGTGCTTGTTAAGAACCAACATGAGCCTGCCTTGGACCAGACTGATGATCGCGTCACTCTGTAGCAGGAATTTAAGCGAGATCAAGAAAGGCGCCTGCGAACTATGTGGTCCTTCAAACACAGCTGGCTTCAGGTAGCAACCTTTCTTTCCCAGGCTACAGGGCACGATAGCATTGTATTCGGTTTGCGAAACACCATGAACCGACCGAAAACGATTGATTTCGACCTGTTTGAACCATTGAAGTTCATGTGGCCAGAGAGGTTTCATGGTTTTCAGGGTTTCGGCGCCGACTGCAGTTCTCTGACATCCCGTATCAAGAGTGGCACAAGTCCTATCATCATACCCTAAACCATCACTAAACCACACCTCATGGCAAGGCCGAAACATGTAATCGAGCTCGGAAATTGGGCTGTCACGGTTGTGTCCATAGCCCTTTGGCTCAAAATCCTCATTCAAAACTGCACCTCCGGCGCCAGGCTTCGGCACCGTCTCCAGGTAGTGGCAGAACATGGCATCGTCATAGTCCTGCAGGTCTACTTCGAGAAGGTGCGTCTCCTTAGTGCTCGCCGCTTGGCCGGTCCCAGTCGTCCCAGGACACTCTCTCTGCCAGTGGCCGATTTTGCCACACTTCTTGCAGCGTGTCCGCTGCTTGAGTTCAGCAATCGACAACTTGTAGTGTCCAGGCCGGATGGGTCCGCTCACTGAGCGGCTGTTGAAACCCGTGCCGTTCCGGTAGCCGCGGCCAAGCTCCTTGTCCTTCTTCAATTGAGCTGATTGAGTATACGTCTTCTTCTTTTCCTTGATCATCATGGACAGGATCTCGGCCACCTCTTGCTCCTCGAAGGGCCCTGGCTCCGTCTCCTCGTCCTCGACGAGGTCCGCCAGCATGGCCTCCATCAGGTCAATCTCCTCGTCATCCGGGCCGGTCACGGCCTGGTCTCCATTTTCCTCTGGGATCTCCTCCATCATGTGCACCGCGGAGCCCGTCGCCTTGCCGGTCCTGTTGGCCGATTCGTTGCCGAGTTGGTTGGCCTGAAGCTTGGTCTCGTGCTTCCGGAGCCAATGCTTCACGTCCTTCGGCTCGATCGATCCCTGCGTGAAGTTCAGCAGGGCTTTGGTGTCTGGCTCCGAGAGCCCCAAAGCATTGATCAACAGGAAGCCCTTGTAGATCGGCGGCAAGTTGACCTTATGCTCAAGAACTTTCCTTTCGGCCGCCTCCCAGCGGCCAAGGAATTGGCGGGCACTTTCGGTCCGGGACCGCTTCAAGTGGTAGGTGATCCTCGAGAGGGAGGCCAGAAGGTGCTCGTCCTTGTCGTCCCCGTAGTACTCTGGGGTGTCCATCTGGCTGAGGAGCTGCTCGGCGTTGTCCGGGTCGGTGAGCCACTTGGCATCCTTTGCCAGGTGCTTAAAGTCCTGGAAAGGGGTCCCGCTCAAAGCCTTTAAGAGGAGGGGCCCGCGTGTTCGGCCTCGAGCTTTTGTCGTTCCGACCCAGATCCTGGCACGGATCAGATAGTCCTCGAAGGGGGATTCTTGACCGTCCCACGGCGGGGGAGGGCCGGCGTTCGCCCGCAGGTCGCCTTGATCATCATCTTCATCATCTCGTCCTCGGCGGCTCTGCTCTCGTGGGCGATGTCCTCGCCACTCTGACCGTCGGTCGCGCTCGCGAAACTGCATCCACCTTTGGAACTGCTCGTAGTCCGCCTCTTCGTCGCTGCCTCCGTCCGCCTGCTCTTCGAGGTATTCCCCTTCGTCCGGTTCTGGCACCGGGATGTTCACGGCATCTTGTCGTGACATAGCACCGCGTTACCGCTTGCACACAAAACTGCCTCTGCACTTCAGAGTTTCACTCGCACCGTCAACCCCTAAGCACCTGGACGTAGCCAGGCGCTCCGCTACCACTGTAGTTGACTAAGGAACCCAAACCAGACGGTACGTAGCGAAACTCTGGGGCACAGATGCACTTTTTCTGGTGCATCCCCAAAGTACTGTTCACCAGTACACACGCGGGCCTTCGGGCCGAAGTGTAAAAGAGATAGATGTGGTTTCAGGCAAGCGACACAGCCGGAATTACATAGGGTTTAGGGGGGTATCGACTCTGTACATGAGGTCGGGTGCAGGGTTCAGGATGGTTTAGGGCATGTTCGGCTCTGAGGTGGGCATATTTATGATAGGACTCTTTACTGGGTCTTTGCTGTCTACGATTTTCCGTTTTTGTGGTAATAAGGATTAAAAATGATCATCTTCAAGATAGCTCCCACAGGGGCCCAGTTTAGGAAAAGTGACGACTGTGTATTTGGTCGCTGTCTCGTCGGTACGTGGCGACACATACCGATTTTTTTGGACAGGGTCCTAGACGGGTTCTTCAAGTTTTCATTCCACTCAACCGGGACACAACTAGTAGAAGCCAGAAAGTTGGAGCATCATTATCCCGATACCTAAGGCGAAGTAATCGGGAATCCCATGACTAAATGATCCTAAATCCTAAATCCATGTTCCAACTTTCTGGGGCTACTATGGTGCCTTGACAAAAGCATCAAGGGATTCGGAGATTGGGTTTCTGGTGTCGGGAGGAATTTCGTGGGATCTATCAGGGTTCTAGAGGGGTTTAGGGTTCAGGGGTTTAGGGTTTTTTAGGGCCCAACAGTGAATAGTTTGAGGTTTCGGCTTTGGGGTGGGGAGGACTGGCACCAGGAAAGTTTCTGAAAGGATCCTGAACAGAAGAAACCCTCAACACTTACCTCCCCTGAGGCCAAGACTGACGAAACCTTGTAAACCCTTTCCAAAAACCCAGTAAAACCCCTGCAAATTGTCGAGGGCATCCCTAAATCATAAACCCTAAACCCTCAAACCCTAAACACTAAACCCTAAACCCTTCAACCCCAAACAAAACCCTAAACTTTTCGCCTTCAGGTTCCTGCTAATTCAGCTGTCATCCACTTTCTTATGGCAGAAGTTTAGGGTTTAGGGTATTGGGTTTAGGTTTTAGGGGTAGAAGCCCCCAAGTTAGGGCTTTAGGGTTTAGGCTATAGGGTTTAGGGTTTAGGGTTTAGGGTTTAGTGTTTAGGGTTTAGGGTTTAGGGGTGGAGCCCAAGAGTTGGAAACCCAGCAGCCTCAATCCTTAATAGGAATGTATGGGGAATTCCCGGACGGATTGTCCTCAATCCGGTTTCCAACGTTTTGGGGTTTTACTATAGGTCGGAAAGTCAGCCCCTCCATGGACCCTAAACCCTAAACCCTAAACACTATGAGGTTCCTTCGTCCCTGGCTGGATCATGTCATATGGATCCTGCCTCTCTGACAAGGCACGAGGTTGACGACTTCAACTGGGTTTAGGATGTACCTAGAGCAACCGATATACCTTTTAAAAAGGGTTTAGGGTTTAGGGTTTAGGGTTTAGGATTAGGGTTTAGGGTTTAGGGTTTAGGGACCTAGAGTAACCGATATACCTTTCAAAAAGGGTATGGCCGGTACATCCTAGAGTAACCGATGAGTTTTTTAAAAAAGGGTATGGCCCTAAGAATGGTACATGTACTCTTTTTTTGGTGAAGGTACCTTGCTTACTCGAGGTATGGGGGTTAGGGTGGTGGCTTTAGGAGTAGGGACTTCCGGGGTTAAGGTCGAGGGTCTAAGCTTCTGGATTTGGGTTGATAGATTTTTTCAGAGACTAGGGTATATACTTGAAGGGTCGGAAGACGTCGTAAGTAGGTAATAAGTAGACTTATAGCTACCCTAAAAACGGCCCTCATTGGGTTTATGATCCTTCTATGTCTATAGGATAACTACCAGCACTTACTAAGTCTCCTGACCCTCCAAGTAATATAGGGGCCTCAATCGTTAAAGATATTAGTTCGTCGTTTCCTTGTTATACTTATAGTATAAGGGGCCCCAAAACCCGATTCTAGTTGTTAAGGCCCCTAAACCCTAAACCCTCATAGTAGCCCTTATAGTGCCCTTCAAAGGAACCCCAACACCCAATTCGAGTTATTAAGGCCCCAAAATTAGCGCAGGGCCTTCTGCCGCCAATCCTTGCCCTGACTCCGAAGTCTTGGACCCCACGTGCTGCACCCGAATTCCGACGTCTTGCAGGGAGTGACCGTGCCTTCAACATAGTACTTTTAACCTCTGTTGGGGGTTACGATTACGGTTTTTAGGGGGGGTTTAGGGGTTCGGGTTGAGGGTTATAATCCCTACATAATCCCAGAGGTTAACTGAGGTTAACCTTTAGTTTTCCTAGAGCACTGGACAGTAAGTCAAGCCTAATCTTCTTCAGCTTCAGGTCTAGACTACAGACCCCGTAAGCCTGAACCCTAAGCTCTAAGCGTAGACACCCCAAAACCCTCAACCCCCAAAACGCCCAAACCCTAAACCCCTTAACCCATAAACCCTAAACCTCTGAACCCCCAAACCCTAAACCCCTTAAA
>CAJNDV010031546.1:29184-43270 GCA_905221635.1 Symbiodinium sp. CCMP2456
AGGGGTTGGGGTTTAGGGCTTGGGTTCAGGCACCTCAGATTGTCATTTTATGTTCATGCAGCATATACACACATCAAACTGTAAACGCTGAAGTTCTGATGCCTGGCACCCTCAAGCCCTGAACAAGCCTCCTCGTGCTTCTAGGGAAAAGACCCTCCACCCTAAGCCGCAGAATCTTAACCCTGAAGGCCGCGGTGGTGTGTCCGCCCATGCCATCGCCAGATGAAGAGGAGGATGAGGCCAATCTGACCAGGAGTGTAGGCCATAAACCCTAAGCCCTAAACCTTACCAGGCGTGTAGTGTAGGGTCCCGGGACGTCCCCCGGAAATGCTTGAACCCTGCCCACCCGCAACCCTTATAAACCCGAAGGGTCCATGTACCCAANNATACTTTGGCCCCAAAGTACCCACATAGGGGCTACTTTAAGGCCAAAGTACACACTACATGCTCATGGAAACCAAGATTGTACCCTAGAAACCCCAAACCCATCTAAACCCGAAGCCCCAGAAACCTAGGAGCAGTTCAGACCCAGCCAGGGCCTTACGGACGAAAGGAAACTTGAACGAGTTGAATGAGGATTTGTGGGTGTTTGGAGTTTAGGGTTTAGGGGGTCTAGGGGTTAAGCGCTTAGGGCTTTTGGGTTTAGGGTTATTAGGGCTTTAAGGGTTCAGGGGTTCAGGGTTTAGGGTTTAGGGGTCTAGGGTTTAGGGTTTTGGGTTTAGGGTGTCTCAGAAGCCTTCAAGCTTTCCTGGTCAGGAAGTAAGCTTAGAGTTTGGAGTTCGGGGGTGGTAGTAATTAGGGTCCATAGTCACTGTTTTAGGTTTGGGATGTTGCAAGGCAAGACGATAAGTTGGTGGCTTCCGGGTTTAGGAACTTCGGGCTAATCGGGTTTAGGGGTTTAGGGTGCAGGGGTTGTAGTTTCAATGGGGTTCCTGGGTCAGGGACATGTCGCTGACACATATAGTCAACCCTGCAGAACCCTGAACCCCTAAACCCTCAACTCCTGATTGACCCAGGATATCTCGAAGATATACCCGAAGCCGTCCTATGCCCAAGGCCATGGGTCAATAACCCCGGGGTTTGAGGCTATGGTCTCCGAAACTTTAAAACCCTGAACCCAAAACCCTAAAACCGTAAACCCAACACCCAACACCCAAAACCCTGAACCCAGAACCCAAAACCCTAAACCCTGAACCCCAAACCCAAAACTCTAAACTCTGAACCCAAAACCCTAAACCCTGAACTCCGAACCCAAATCCCAAAACTCCAAGCCTTTGCAGTGTCCGATCTTAGTTTGGGGTGTCCAGGCTTCGGAGGCCTTGAGGCTCCGTGTAGCTATATAGTATATACATAGGCCTTAAAGTTCCTTAGGGTTTAGGGCTTTAGGGTTTAGGGTTTAGGGTTTAGGGGTTTAGGGTTTAGGGTTTATAGGAACCCCTTTAAGGCCGAAGTATAGACTCTATGGGTAATATGGGTGCATGCAGGCTTTGGGAGGGCTGTATACGCCGTCATTGAGGACCACAGGGTTCCATCATGGTCACGTCAAAGGGTTTAAAAGGTATTTAGGGTTCTTGAGGGTTTGGGATTTAGGGTCTTCAGGGTGTAGGGTCCAGGGTCTTTTGGGCTTGGGTTTAGCGTGTTTAGGGTTTAAGGTCTTCAGGGTCTTCAGGGTTTAGGGTCTTTAGTGTCTTCAGCGTTTAGGGCTTAGGGTGTTTAGGGTTTAGGGTCTTTAGAGTTCAAGGTTTAGTATTTAAGGTTTTGGGTTTTTAGAGCTGTTGAACTTATTAATTCCCCCGTTGCGGCTCGCGATAGGTTCAGAAATCTGCAAGCCACAAGCTCGCACTTAAGTCCCTGTCTATGTTTTGTTTGGTTCTGCCTCGGCACTTTTCGCATATCTCAAAGATCTGGCAAGACCATCTGCGAAACCTTTGCAGCGGGATTCATGTGTTGATGTATTGGGGCGCAGGACTTTGTGTTTAGAACTCGGGGTGTAGGACTCAGGGCTTAGGGCGCAGGGATTGGGTTTTGGCTTTAGAGCTCAGGGTATCTGTGCAGACGTTTGCTGACGAGGTGCCTTCAGATGTTCTTCCCTTCGACGAAGCCGCTGGGCGTGGAACGTTTGAGTTTGTTGTGGGACTTATTCTGGGTGTGCACTCTTCAGTGCGTAGTACTGCTTCCTTCGCAGTCGTCGCATTCATTGCGCAGGATTCTAAGCCTAAGCCCTAAACCCTATAGACGCTGAGCCCCAAAGCTCTAAACCCTAACCCCCGCCCCTCCCCTTCAAAACAATAAGACACTAAACCCTAAAGCTCTAAACCGTAACCCTAACCCCCTCCCAAAAAGAAGCAACAGCGACTGTCATCGACTGACGCGGCATCTGCGATGGAGGATGTCTTCTCGACGTTGCTCACGACATGGTGGCTTCAGTGTCCGTCCTTGCATCCCCTGGCCACGAGGGAGGGCGGCGAAAGGCAATGCTCTTAGGGTTTCAAACCCAAACATACCGTTAAACCCTAAACATAAATTGAAATCTAAACCCTAAA
Organism: Symbiodinium sp. CCMP2456; assembly: GCA_905221635.1. Lineage (NCBI taxonomy): Eukaryota > Dinophyceae > Suessiales > Symbiodiniaceae > Symbiodinium > Symbiodinium sp. CCMP2456. Next base: position 31,728 of record CAJNDV010031546.1, read on the forward strand.
CCCTAAACATAAATTGAAATACAAACCCTAGACCCTAATCCCTAAAGTGTTTGGGGTTTAGGGTTTAAGGTTGCTGCTCAACCACATTGGCAGCAAGCTGCAGCATGCCGAGGTGTACAGTCTTCCGAGGACGACGCTTCGAAACGCCTCGTCACAGAATAGTTTATGCTGTAACTTTACAACATGACAGAAGATGTAAGGTGTATCGTTTAGGATAAATAAATATGTATATATATATATATACACATACACATGCATATACATAACTTAATAAATGTGTATATATATATACATACATACACAGTTTCTGGTACGTCCAATGTAATACCCCTCTACCTGTCAGTTTTGTGCTGCATCTCTCCAGGCTAAGTCGGAAGAGCGACTTCGGGGTCCCGGGTTCAGGGCTTTTAAGGCCTTAAACTTCCATAAAGGTACTTTATTAGGGTTTAGGGTTTAGGGTCTAGGGTTCGGGGCTTTTAAGGCCTTAAACTTCCATAAGGTACTTTATTAGGGTTTAGGGTCTAGGGTTTAGGGTTTAGGGCTTTTAAGGCCTTGAACTTCCAAAGGTACCTTATTAGGGTTTAGGGTCTAGGGTCTAGGGTTCAGGGCTTATGAAGCCTTAAACTAATGTAGGGGCCTTACTAATTAGAATAGGGTTTTGGGGCCTCCTTATTATATTTATAATATCATATACCCCCCAAACCTATTCGAATTATTAAGGCCCTATATTACCACAAGATACGTTATCAGGGTTTGGGGTTTAGGGTCTAGGATTTACTGTAGGTTCTTATCATAAACCCTTCGATGGAATTCGTAGGAACCCTACAGAACAGTAGGGTTTGGTAGTTCCAGGAGGGCTGGTAAGGCTTAGGACGTGCAGGGTCTAGGGCTCAGGGAGTTTAGCGCCTAGGGTTTAGCGTTTGGGGCCCTAAACCCTAAAGCCTAAACCGTCATGAACCCTAGACCCTAATACACCCTAAACCGTCATAAGCCCTAATACCCCTAAACCCTAAACCCCTGAACCCGTAAACCCTAAACCCCTAAACCCCTAAACCCTAAACCTCGGTTTAGGGTGGCTTCGGGACTCTGGGCATCTGCAGCGGTTGCGTTCGGAGTGGGCCGAGCCGATGGAGCGGGTTTAGGGTTTAGGGTTTAGGGGTTTGGGTTTAGGGTTTATGGTTTTAGGGTTTAAGGTTTAGGGTTTAGGGATTTAGGGTTTAGAGTTTGAGGGTAACTGAATCGTAAGATGCATTTCAGGGGTTATGGTTTAGGGTTGCATATCCTACTCCGTTTGGGGTCGCCAATTCCATGCTGGTTATACCTTAAACACCCCAGAAGCTCTTACGGAAAGTAAGCCTTTGAAAGGAACCCTATGCCAACTTTTTTTTAGGGCCCCAACTATTCCAACTTTTTGTTATGGCTCCTCTTATCCCAGCTTTGAAGGCCCCTATTATTCCAACTTGTAAGGCCCCTGTTTAGGGTTTAGGGTTTAGGGTTTAGGGTTTAGGGTTTAGGGTTTGGGGTTTAGGGTTTAGGGTTTAGAGGGTCTAGGGTTCCTTGTACTACCCAGCATCTCAGATGTTGCACCTGGATGCAGCCGACTGGCGGACAAAAGGAGGACCTGCCGTCGGCGAACGTTTCGGCGTATCTGGGTTCAGGGTTCTTTTAAACGGTACTTCAGGGTTCTATAAAAAGGGTTCCCTCTAAGGGGTCGGCGAAGGGTTCTCTTCAGGGGTCTGTAAGGGCTTAGGTGGAGCTTTAGGTAGGGTTTACGGAGTGGTATTGAATGGGGGTTCAGTAGTGCTGAATAGTGCAAGGAGCTGACCAGTATGTTGCAGCCCTGTAATGAAAAGTTTGAGCATTTAACTACTCATTTAATTGAAACCCGTTTTGGCGGGGGAGGTAGGGCTTCCCAAACTACACAAAAGATTCAAGGTTGCAGGGCCCTTAGAAGACTTAATAAACCTTATAGAGCGCTAACCTTAAGCCCGAAAGTAACCCCTAAACCCTAAACCCTAAACCCTAAACCCTAAACCCTAAACCCGAAACCCAAACCAGAAGGGGAAGAGGCCAGGACGGGCCTGAAACTCGAAATCTACTCAGCCGATTCTGCCGAAGGCCAGGCCATGCCCATTCTGGAAAGCCGGAGAAGACAGCAGGGATTTTGGACCCTAATAGTACAAAGATGTGAGGGTACCCACTAATGTGCAAAGTTTCCCATTGACCCTAAACCCTAAACCCTACTTTTGGGCTTCGTCGTAGGCTTTCTCCGCCGGCCGGGCTGGAAAACAACATTACTGAGTTATTTGTTCCTGGCGGGCTGGAGGGGGGGTACGCCATACACTAATCAGACCCACACCTTATAATCATATACTCTTCTGAATACTAACCTACAAAACTACTATCCGTAACCCAAGTACATGATTATGATGTCCTTTGGACCCTTAGGCTGAGGGTTTTAGGGGTAAAGTTTCGGACTACCTCTTGGGGGTATCCTGGTGCCACATGCTCGAAGCTTCTTGCGTTGGAAACCGTTTGTTTGCAGTACCACATATGGAGTGTAGCCCGCCACGTGGTTTCGGCCTTCGGTTTGGCAAAAGGGTAGCACAGTCAACGGACGGCATGCGATGTCCTACCGTGCAGACACGCGGCAATCGGTCCCTTTCGGGCTTCTCCGCAGAGACGACGGGCTCCTGGAGAGACTCACCTTAAGGACGTAATGCGAGCGCTGGTGCCGACCCGAGAAAATGCGGACATGTGGCATGTACACATGGCAAGAACTACCCTAAACCCTAAACCCTCAACCCTAAACCCTCAACCCTCAACCCTCAACCCTAAGCACTAAAGACCTACCGCCCTAAAGCCCTCAACCCTCCCTCCGAAAGAGTCTTGGAAAGGAGCCGCAACGCTGCTGCGGGGCTGCGTGAAGCTGCGTGCTGGGGAGTGGAGGCCTGGGTTCATTTAGGGGTTTTGGGGTTTTGGGGTTTAGGGTTCAGGGTTTAGGGTTTAGGGGTTTAGGGTTTAGGGTTCACTTATAGCCAATAGGAGAACTTCAAACTTTTTGGCCTTATATATTTGGTCTATCCTAAAAGGTTTGAACTTTTTTGGGCCTGGTTGTTGAAGAAGAGAGTAGAGCTTAGGAATAACGAACTTCAGAAGTGGGTGTTGGTTTAGGGTGTGGGCTCAAGTGGGGCCATAGTCGAAGAAAAGTGTCGGTTCGGCAGCTCGCTTATACTCGCCTTGAATGTCTGCGCCTTGAGCTATGTCGACGTTGCGGCTTCATTCGCTGTCAGGGTTTTGGGGTTTAGGGTTTAGGGTGGGCAGGACTCAGACCCTGAACCGTCAAACCCCATACCCCATCCTAAGCCCTAAACCCTAAACCCTAAACCCTAAACCCACATGCAAGCCAAACCCAAAGCCATAGACCCGTCTCCGCTAAAGTCCTAAGCCATCCCTAAACACCCAAGCCCGAAACTCTAAACCCTAAGCCCCCAATCCCCAACAGTGTGTCTCAGAAAGTACAGGAACCCTAAACCCTAAACCCTAAGCCCTAAACTCTAAGTACTGGAACCTTAATACAGATTCTGAAACAGTAGGACCATTGAAACCAATAGAAACCCCACATTCTAAACCTTAAGCCCTACATAGACCCTAAACCCCAAAAGGGATCAGAGCCCCGAGCCTTCTCCGAGCCTCCCCTGCGCCCAATCTGAGATGCAAACATACGTGAACACCTGCTAGGGTTTAGGGTTTAGGGTTTCGGGTTTAGGGTTTAGGGTTTCGGGTTGAGGGTTTAGGGTTTAGGGTTTCGGGTTGAGGGTTTAGGGTTGAGGGTTGAGGGTTTAGGGTTTTTGTTTAGGGTTGAGAGTTTAGGGAAGACCAACAAACGTGGGAGGTGGGAGGACAATTACATCGCGACGTAAACATCCCTAGGCCTCAAGCCGAGGACCAGAAATTGAAGGACATCAGTATCCTTAAACCCTAATTAGACGTGTTGGCGGCTAAAATCCGAGCAGCCTTCCCCGAGGCTCACGTTGCATTCCAGCATCTGGGCGGCCCAGAGGCTAGCACTGGGCTTGCAGTTTCAATTTCAGCGCTTAGGGTGTAGGATTTAGGGCTTAGGGTTCAGGGTTCAGGATACCTAAACCCTAAACCGGGTATAGGTTGAAGAGTAGCAGCACTGATAGGACTGCAGGGAGTTGAGTGGTGTGCAGGTTCGGGGCAAACGCAAAACCCAAACCGCTCAACCCTAAGAATCACCCTACGCCACCTTAAACCCGTAAGCTCCCGAACTCCTAAAACCCTCAACCCCACATGGGTTTAGGGTTTAGAGTTTAAATCCTAAACCCTAAACCCCTTTGTGGGGGTTCCGGAGGCTTTCGGTTAGGGTTCCGGGTGTTTTTCTCACACTGGAGCCCCGATCCCCCGGTGCTGTGCCCTGAAGCCTTACAACATAATTAGATGCTTTAGGTTAAGGGTTAAGGGTTTACGGTTTAGGGTTGTTTTAGAGACGTTTACTAGGGTTTAGGGTTTAGGGTTTAGGGTTGTTTTGGAGACGTTTACCCAAAACCCTAAACCCTTAGAGGCCTTGGAGTATGTTATAGGGCTCCTGATACTTAAGATTATACTCCAAAGGAGCCCAGAACCATATCCTAATTATTAAGGCCCCTATACAATAAATCCTTAATAGAACCCTTATAGATCCCTTTAAAGCGACGCTTTTAAGAAACCCTGTTCCAATTGTCAAGAGCCCCTAGGTTTCATTGTTCTAGAAACCTGAGCCATAAACCCTAAACCCTAAACCCTTAAAGCAACCGTACTCAAATCATTAAGGCCCCTAGACAATAAATCCCTAATAGAACCCTTTGAGATCCCTTTAAAGGGACCCTTGTAAGGAACCCTGATCAAGGCCCCCTAGGGTTCACTTTTCTAGAAACGTGAGCCATAAACCCTACACCCTTAAAGCAGCCGTACTCAAATCATTAAGGCCCCTAGACAATAAATCCCTAATTGAACCCTTTTAGATCCCTTTAAAAGGGACCCCTTTAAGGAACCCTGTTCCAATTATCAAGGCCCCCTGTTCCAGAATACCCTAAACCCTTAACCCTGAACCCTAAACCCTTTACCCTTAACGGAACCTTACTCAAATCATTAAGTCCTTTATATTATTATTATGAGCTCAAAATCCCTAAACCTTCAAAAGAAAGGATCAAGGCCCCTTAAACCCTAAACCCTAAATCCTAAACCCTCTACCCCCTAAGGTTTCACTATTCTAGAAACCTGAGCCTTCCCCGCTGGCCAGGTGCAACCTCACTCGTTGCCAGCTTGGCCAGGCTTCTCTGGAGTTGCGGGAGTTTGAGAGCTTTAGGGCTTTAGGGCTTAGGGTTTAGGGTTTAGGGCTTGAGAGCTTTACGGCTTTAGGGTCTTAGGCCTTTGGGTTTAGGTTTAGGGCTTGAGAGCTTTAGGGTTTTAGGGTCTTAGGGCTTAGGGTTTAGGGTTTAGGGTTTCAGAGCTTTAGGGTAGTAGGGTGTTAGGGCTTAGGGTTTTATGGGCTTCAGGGCTTCAGGGTTTTAGGACTTAGGGATCAGCGCTTTAGACTTAGGTTTTTACTGGACCCCCAAAGTATGTAGAACAATAGCCTTTTGTAGGTGTTGGGCCATGGATTTACCGCCTGCTTTTGGGTTTAGGAGTTCAGGGTTTAGGGCTTAGGAGACTGCAGTTGAACAGGTTTGCAGGTTTAGTCGGTCTTGAAGCGGGGTTTAGGGCTGCTGGTCTGTTGTGATCTGAACGACACAAGATTGATGCTTCGGGTTTAGGGATGTTTAGGGTATTATTTCCAATTTGGAACAGGGTTCAATCTTTCCGATTTGTTTGAAGAAGGGGTGTCAATTGAATTGGGTTTGCCGTCTTCGGCGGTATGTGTTACTGTTTCTTCTATCTGAGAGCACCTTAAGGTTTTATGGTGTTGCGCTTTTACTGTTAGGCTTCAGGGCTTTATGTAATAGAAAATTACCAATATTATTCCTTGGGTTCCTTATTATCATTAAACAAAACTATCAAGGGCCCAAAACCTAGTCTAAGTATTAAGGCCCCTACACTAGGCTTCAGGGTTTTAGGGGTTCAGGGGCTTGGGGACGTTGGTCGTCGCACTGCCTGCCACCGCTTTGCACATGGGTAGTTCTCTAAATAGTTAGGGCCCCTTTTTAGTTAGATCCCCAACATAGAACGGCACCCCCCTAGTTTAGAGAAGTACTCATGTTTCGAATGACTTGATCGAATCCCATGCGATCTCTGCCAAGAACTGACCAAGTAATATAGGGCCTAAAGAATTACCAATACTATTTGTTTTTTTTTTTGGGGGGGGGTCCTGATTCTAGTATATTCTAGTCATGGTGAAATATACCCCAAAACCCTACTCTAATTATTAAGGCCCCTGGAATAGTTCTGTTACATCTGCAGTCAGAGTATCTGCGGAGTCTGTCGCAGTTGTGATACAACGCAGAAGAAGCTTCAGGAGTTGATGAAATCAGAGGTTCCTACCGGAATGTAACCAGAGCGCAAGGCGATCGACCGTAAACCCTAAACCCTACGTTGCTTTCTGACCCTAAACCCCTAAACCCTAAACGCTGATTGAGAGGTCATAAGTCTGGAGGTCTCGAGTTCGCAGCGATTCTAAGCAAGCAAAGCTCGATCCATCCTCTTATGAGGTAAGACGGTTTAGGCTTTTGGGTTTTGGGTGACCAGGTAAGGTCAGATTGCTCTGAGATACAGCTGCGGGTAGGCACCAAATCCAGACATGCGGCAGTTTCAGCAAGTCAAGCTATTTAATAAGCCTAAGGCTTTGAGTCCTAGAAAGCCTAAACCCCAAGCCTGGGCCAAGCAGACGTGCCGGCCGCGGTTTTGAGCTTTACCTCTCCGACGTGCCGTCACGTGCCGACTTCCCGGGGCCCATCACTGTGATTGAAACTTAGTCAAATTTCCGTCAGGAGACATACTCCACCCGCCTGCCGCAGCTGACACCGGAACAGCTGGCAGAAGCCCCGCGGGAGGTCTAACAGAACTCTGCGACGAAAAAGCTTACAACGCGTTGCCCGACTCGGCGACGGGGCGCCCGGGCGGCAAGCACTGGGATTCGCCCGCGCCAGGCGCGGAGGACGGCGCCATCGCCGACAACCGCGGATGCGCACGCAGACCTGCAAGCCCCCGCGCGGGTCATCTTCCGGCTTCGTTGAGCCTGCACTTCCAATCCCTGTGCAATATTCCCAGGGTTTAGGGTTGGGTTTAGGGTTTAGGGTTGGGTTTTCTGTTTCAACGTCCCTTCGAGTTCGACGGCTGTGGCCCGAGCGTGCAAAAGGTTCAGTTGCTCTCAGGTGCGGCCTGCTAAACCCTAAACCCTAAACAAGACCCTAAACGCTGAACCCTAAACCCTGAACCCTAAACCCTAAACCCCAAACCCCGCTCAGCTTGGGATCAGGTTCAGGGTTGTCGTTGTGCGTCGTAAGAGCGCTGCCCTGCGCCTCAAGTCTTGGAGATGAACATTCCATAAAAGGGTTTAGGGTTCAGGGTTTAGGGTTCAGGGTTTAGGCTTTAGGGTTCAGGGTTTAGGGTTTCGGGTTGCGGAAAGACTAGAGGACTCTCTCCTTGGCTATGTTCTGCTGCAGAACTCGGTTAGAGAACGCACCCTAAACCCGGCACCCCTGCGAAAAGGCTGAAACCCTGAAGCCTATCTGCATGAACCCCAGCCCCTCGATCCTAAACCTAAACCCTAGAACCCTAAACCCTAAACCCTAAATCCCTAAACTAAACACTCACTGCCAGGACATCGGATACTTCCTCGTGATGTGTACTTTTTGCGAAACACGGGCCCATATTTCGTTGTTGTCTGAGTCCTAAATCCTAAAACCCTGAAACCCCGAAGCCTTAAACCCTAAAACCCGAAACCCTAAAACCCTAAACCCCGAAACCCTAAACCCCAAAACCCTGAACCCGAAAACCCTAAAACCCTAAAGTCCTAAAAAAGAAAAAAGTCTTAAAACCCTAAAACCCTGAACCCGAAAACCCTAAAACCCTAAAGTCCTCAAACCCTCAAAACCCCATCGATTGACCAAAGGAGGCTTTGGAGGTTCAGCTGGAGAAGCTGCAGACTGCCGGCTCCAACTTGCATGCCACCCGACTGCCTTAGGGGTTTAGGGTTTAGGGGTTTAGGGTTTAAGGGTTAGGGTTTAAGGGTTTAGGGCTTTAGGGGTTTGGGATTTAAAGGTTTAAGGTTTCTTAAACTTCAGATTAAAGTTTAGGGTTCAGGGTTATGGTAAGGGGTCAGAGCTTATAGTTAAGGTGGGGTTTTTTAGGGTTTAAAGGTTTAAGGTTTCCTAAACTTCAGATTAAAGTTTGGGGTTCAGGGTTAAGGGTTTAGGGGTCAGAGCTCAGAGTTAAGGTGGGGTTAAGGTTCAGGGCTTCACTTGCAACCTGTTTCTTTGTTTGGGTTCAGGGCTTGTGGGTTTTGGGCCTCAGCGTGCCTGCGGGGCTTTGCTGTTGCAATGGAGGCTTTTAGGGTTTAGGGGTTTAGGGCTTAGGGTCTTTATGGCACGAATCCCAAAATTGCTTGGCATTGTGGTTTACCCTATCTTTTCTGAGTGCTACTGCTAGCTGGGGTCTCAGAGCACCACTATTGAGGGTCTGTGTCAGAGCCCCGTGTTTGTGAAATTCGTGTTTAGGGTTTTAAACTTCCGGGTTTGAGATCTGGGCTAGGTTGAGGGTTAAACAGGTTGCTTGGTTTAGTCCATGAGTGCTTGTAATATAGAAGCCTGAGTTGTTGCTACTACTCTTCTTGACGCTTCCTTCATGTCTTTATATTATAACGTACCCGGACATCCTACGCCAACCCTAAACCCTAAAATCCCTATATCGGCCTGCTTGCTCGGGGATTATAAGGGTCGTGGGGTCGAGGATTAAAGGTCAGGGCTTGTACGGCTGATGATATAAATCCTGCATGACCCATAACAAGGAAGATACAATAACTTCCATAGTTTAGAGCCCTTAAGGTCATGCAGAACTTATATGAGTTTATATCATCAGCAGTATGAAAGTTGTAGGCTGTAAGTGTTGAATCAAGGTTTCTGTAAAAATAGGGTTCCTTTGTTTGTCTTTTTTTATAGGGTGCCGTACTATTTGGGGGACCTAAAAGGGGACCCTAATTTAGAGAACTTCCCTCATGAAGGGAACTTTGTCTCAGTTTGGACGAGACGAAACGGACGGAAATGCTGAAGCACTCCCGGCCCCATGACTAAAGGATACCAAAGGTTACAGCACTGTTACAGGAGTTGGGGCCCCGATCCGCAAATCCCTGCGATGAGATTCCGTTAGACCTAAGTGTAAAAACCTAGACCTACATTACCAGATTCGATACCCTGCTATCAGAGACCGTGCTTGTGCGCTGTTTTCGTGCCAGGACTTTGCGACGAAACTGCGTAGCGGCTTCCGTGCCTCTGCCGGTACTAGAGTTTCGTGTCTAAGGGCTTCGCCCAACCCCTAAACCCCGAAGACCTGAGTTGAGGAAAGGTGACTGGGCGAACGATGAAGTAACTTGAAAGCTGTATGAAGGGGCCTCCACGAATTTTCCGTTTAGGGCCTTCGGATTCGGGATTTGTGGTTTAGGATTGAGCGCCCTCAAGCTACCAGGTCGCTACGCCGCGGTAGAAATGGTATGTCTAGAACCCCTAGAAATCCCCATGCCCACAATCTTCTGGTCAGGCTAAAATGTGATGAGCGCCACCCGACAACCCAAAGCCCCGAATCCAAAACCCAGAGAGCACTAGGCCTCTAAAGGTGTGAGGTTCGCTTCAAAGCATCGATAGCCCAATTGAAGCACACCGCCGGCCCCCGGGCTTCTCCTTCAAGACCCCTAAGGCCCTAAACCCTCTGAGCCCTGATCGGGGCCTTCGGGTTTATAGAGTTTCGGTTCAGGGATTAGGCAAGATATCACTCTTTAGTTCTGGGTGTAGGGTCTGGGACACTATAAACCCTGAAAAATCTAGAAACCCCAAACCCTAAGCCCTGAAATCCCTGAGCCCCAAGGCCCCGAACCCGGGTGATAGCCTCAGTCCTGCGAAATTGGGTGTCCGGCGGCCAAGATGGAATGGACTTGAATCTTGGATCGAGGTTTCGCCTCAAGAATCTGGTGTTCTGCTCCGAAAGGATAGAATTCCTCGGCGCCATGACGACAGAGATCATGGCCCGTCGAGATGTGAACGCCTCGACTTTTCTCGGTGATGGTGGGTACACATCGCTGCGATCACAGCTTAGGGCTTAGGGTACCCTAAACCCTAAACCGTGGAGCCCGCTTCCGACAATCGACTACATGCGCTTCTACGACGGCGCAAGCGCAACGAAGCCACCATGAGCTCAGGGTCTCAGGGTGTAGAGTCGTGGGACCTAGGACCATATATATATATATATATGTATACATGTATGTATATGTGTATATATATATATGCACATGCATAAACATGTACACACACATACACATATATATATATATATACAGGCTATATACAACATATATATAAATTTGTAAGCAAAGTAGGGAAAGGTGGCTGTCGCCTTGTCATTGTGAGGCCAGGACTCCGAGCTCGGCCTTCAGATAGGCAACAATGTGCAAATCCGTAGACTCAGAGCAAGCGCAGGAAGTGGCATAAAGGGTTTAGGGTTTAGGGTTTAGGGTTTAGGTTGCTTGTCTCATGATGTGTTTTCAACATGCCTTGCAAGACAAGAGAATGCAAACAGGTGCGCGTCTCTTCTTCGGCAGCGTGAGGCTCAAAAAGCCCAAACACCTACAACGCCTAAACAAACCTTGAACTAAACCCCAAATTCCCTGAAACCCGGTAGCAGCCTAAACTACTTAGGGCTTTAGGGTTTTAGGCTTTAGGCTAAGCCCTGGTCCGTTGAGCAGGTTGCTCAAGGCGTTAGTGTGGTGGGCAAGGTCATACCAGAAACCTATCATAAAAGCCCCTATCCAAGCTTTGGAAAGACTCTCTGAGGCTACAAAGGCCTGACAAGATTTTTCCAAACCGTTGAACCATAGAGCCCGGCGACTAGTCCTTGCACTGAGAAGCTCTGTTTGGAAGCTGCCAGAGCCTCCCAGGTACCGATGAACCCGGCTCGCCGAAAGAGGATCTCCTGAGTGAAGACAATGAGCCGACGAAGGAGCCCTGGACAGAAAACCCTAGACCCCTGAACCCCGAAACCGCGAAACCGGAAAGCCCTAAACCCTAAACCCTAAACAATGGGACTTTCTGGTTGTAGAGCTTTAGGGGTTTCGGGTTTTGGGTTTAGGGAGGGGTTTGCCCAAGAAAACACCGAATTTGAGGCAGAAGCCTCATCCTCTTGATCCCAAGAGGTCTCTTCCTTCGGGTTTTGGGTTTTGAGTTTAGGGCTTAGGGCTTAGGGTTTGGGGCTTAGGGCTTAGGGTTTAGGGTTTAGGGCTTAGGGTTTAGGGTTCAGGGTTTAGGTTTCGGGCTCCATCTTCGGGCTGGCTGATTTTCTGA
>CAJNDV010031547.1:295-16551 GCA_905221635.1 Symbiodinium sp. CCMP2456
ACTTATGACCCTGAACCGAGCGCTATCTAAATAAGAAATTCAGGGTACCCTGCCTCGGATACAATAGTTTCTTATCCAACGCCGTCACTGTATATATATATATATACTACACACGCCCCATCATGTGGCGATTCCGGTTCATCAGATATCTTAAAACACCCCTCATGTGGCGATTCCGGTTCATGAGATATCTTAAACGTGCCCCCTCATTTGGCGATTCTGGGTTCATGATATGTCTTAAACACGACCTCTCATTTGGCGACCCCGGTTCATCATAGATCTTCAACACGCCCCCTCATTTAGGGATTCTGGTTCATCATATGAATACATTAAAAACATGTTCGCTCATGTGGCGATTGCAGCTTCGTTTCGGCAAAGGGGTTGGCTTAAACAAAAGCAGGGGGTGATAAAGCGGAATCGCCGTATGAGGGGACGTGTGTAAGTTATATGATGATATGACGGGGCGTGTGTAAGACATTTGATGAACCAGGATCGCCAAATGAGGGGGCGTGTTTCGTGTTTAAGTTGGTATAGATGTATATATACAGACATATGATGAACCGGAATCGCCAAATGACGGGGGTGTGGTTAAGGTTATTCCTTTCTATCGTTCTGTGTTTCTTTAGTTGGTTCGTCCTTCCTTTCTCTCTTGCCTCTTTCGATTTATTGATAGTTATTTATTTCTTTCTTTCGCTCTTTTGTCCTGTGTTTCTTCCTTTGTTTCTGCCTCTTGATTTCTGTCTTCCTTACTTCTCTTTGAATCTTTTCTTATTCCTTTATTTCCTGCTTTCGTTAGTTCTTGCTTTCTTTCGTTCGTTATTCCCTTCTTTCTGCCTTCCTTATTTTCTTCCGTTTTTCCTTTCTTCCATTCTCCCTTTCTTTATTTCGTTCGTTCTTTCTTTCGTGCCGCTTTTTCTTTCTGACGTGTCTATCTCCTTCGTCCCTAAAACCCAACCAAACCCAGCAAAAACATCACAAAAAATATATACCAAATTGACAAAACAAATACGGTACCCCGCCTATTCTGCCTTGTAGTGCTTCAAGCTCTGCGACACACATGGACAAGCACTCTCCAAAATGCTGGAGAGGATCCTCATGGTCAAAGCTTTCTGTGCTTAACCTCAACAGAACAACAGCTGGAACACATGAGCGATCCTCCTTGAGGGAACCGTCCTCGGACGCATGATCTTCTTCGAGCCTCAGCTGGGTCTTGGCGGACTGCATGGCAGCACAGGATACAGTATTCCACCAATTAACTATCCCAGGGTCAAGCTTCAGATAGGAGACGGTTCAAACTGATCCACCAGTGCGGCTGAGTACTTATCAAACCTTGAGATTTTCCCACTGAAGCGGTTTGGAGATTTCTCTTCGGGAACTGCAAGGGCTAGCAACCTCTCGGTGCTGAGCAGTGAACCCTCCGGCTAGCTGCGCAATGTGAACAGTCCGAAACACTCGTTCGTGTCACATGTTTCGAAATTCTATAAGCCACATGACTCACATGACATGCAGCCAACTCACACCAGCCGGATGGTCTTCAGCATGTGCACCGCTTGGGCCAGCAGTGAGCCGCATTCCTGTGCTTTCTGCATTTCTCTCTCGATTGCGACGGTGATGAATGCTCGTGGCATCTCCTGTGCGGCATCCTCGATGCGTCGTCTGGAAGCATGTCCTATGCATACCAAGCCACTTCAAGCCTCTATGCTACACTCCCACCTTGCGAAGCTGAGACTCATCTGAGGCGCGAGCGGATCCAGTCTGCCTCCTGTCCTTGTGAGAAGAGGCCTTACAAGAAAGGGGAATGAGACGGAGATGGCAGGATGCTGGCCAAGTCGGCCAGCTCGGTCGACCAAGGGTCCTTATGCGATGCCTTACTGTGCAAGCCTCCTGTCGCAACACTAAGCTATACTAATCTACATGCTGTACGATCGGACAAGGGCCGACTAGACTTCGGCCGATGAGTGCACGAAAACTGAAAACCTGCGGCCGTGCTCTCACCCTGCAACAGTAACATGACCTGTTTTGTTGCCGTGGCCTTCGGGAAAGCACAGCTCATATCCGAACCAATCTTTAGTACTTATGCTTGAATTGGCATGCGCGATGGGAGGACGATTGCTTTCTGCAGTTGGGAGCAGCTCTCGCTCTGACGCTGCCTATACACCTCCAAAGTCAGACTAGAGAGGAGCCATCGAAGTAGGAACAGTTCGTTGCGGATGACCCCTGACTTTGACTCACGCACACAGGCAAGAAAACAAACGCTTCAAGTTGATACTTTCGCAGTCCCAGCTGCTGTAGTGACCGCAGTGGGTAAATTGTTTGACTGTGTCAGAACGAGGATTCCGATACCCGTCGAGAAAGGCAATTGGGTGGAGGGGCTAACGTCGAGAAAGTCGAAACTCCACCTTGATGCTTTGATATATGTGGGAATCCGCACGCAAAGGTGAGCAACACCTCTTGTGCGCCCTACCCAATGTACAGGCTACGCCATTTCGGCAGACGTTCGGCGGTCACCCGGTAGCGATTCCACCATCATGCGCTTGGCTGAAACATTTGACAGCCGCCTGCGAAAGTTTAGGCTTCACAGTTGTCACATGACAGTGAAACACAACAGCCCTGGTGGCAAAGTTGCACAGTGCAAAAGAGCACATGCCTGTGCTCGAGCGGGTCAAAAGCGCAAGCCTAAGTTAACTAGCTATAGCTTTGCCCGCCCTCCCCCCCCTCCGCCCCGCATGCTGAGTCGTGCTCTTTGCTCTTGAGGGCCAGAGGAGCTAGTTTGAGCAGTTTTCGGCAGTTCATCTCACTGAGGCAATGAGGTCCGATTTGGCGCAGCCAATCCACATGTGGCAGCACATGGATGCGTGGCTGCACGGAATGGAATCTTGCTGGCATGTTCTCAGGCTTCAGCCGGAAAGCTCACCGGGGTACCTGCAAAGCTGCAGATCTAACACAACGTCTGGTGTTCAATGTGTTCAACATAAACATATCACGTCGAAGATGTGGGGCACTGCTTCTCCATCTGCAGTGTGATGAAATGCAGTAGAGTCTCGTCTGCGGCCTGACATAGCTCAGGAGAGCACAGCTAGCTTCTGTGGCATTTCAGGCATTAGTGAGACATCATTCGATGGCCTGTGTAGCCTTAACAGTGCGAAGCTGAAGCAAGGCTTCCATCGCAAAGCCATCTGCACGTCCGCGCCTCAGCAAAACGGATGCTCATGATCGCCTGCTTTTCATGCCAGCCGTTGATCCCCGGAGCACTGTGGAGCCAGTCTTTGCTGTAAAACATACTGGGAAAGGATTGCACGGGCTGCCGGCCAGGATCTTCTTTGCTGGGGCATTCGGAAGCTGTTTAGAAGGTTCTCGCGATGCACTCGGGCAAAATTGGCGACGGTGCCTCACTGCCTTTGGACCGGGTGCCGGAGCACGTGAGTGTCGACTTCGTAAAGATCACGTTGTTACCGTGGCGAAACCCATGAAGTGTATGCTAGGCCCTGCTAGGCCTGCACAATTTGCAGAGTGCCAGAACGACAGCAACTGCCCACAAGTGGGCAGAGCTGTCAGCTGTCTCAGATATATATATATATATATATATATATATACATTCAATCAGTCATCCCGTCATCTGAGCGACCGCATGCAACACACTAATCGATTCTAATAAAGATACAAACAGACGGTGACAGTCTCTCAGCATCTGGCCGCGTCCCACCGTTCAGGAAATTCCCTGCATGCAACGCCACTCCGAGCAAGTGCCTGAACGAGAAGGCGACAACATGATTACCCCTCCGCAGTACAAACCACATGGGCATGTCACATGTGCCTCAGCCTTATCGATGAGAGCAAGCATCGACACCCAGAAATAATGCCAGTCACATCAGCTGCGACATGCTCGAACTTTTCCTGATTAAGCGCTCCATTCTTCAACAAGCACATGACGATCACCGTCATTGGTTCAAAGAGCAGTGTCCTGGAAGGAGGTGACGAAGCCCCACACTTTCAAGCGCAGTTGAACTCGAGGAATTGCCAGCAGCGACAGCATAAATTCCTGACCGCTACTGGGGCACGAATGGGCTTGAAAAGCGGAAGCACAAGCGCACGCTGTGTTTTCGGGGTCTCTTGAACTTTTTGCACTGCTTTCTGCCACAACTTGCAATACGCTGACCGCATATGGACTGTCGAAGCACTTGTGTGCCCCAGCCCGAGATTGAACAAAGAGCGCTTGAAAACACCAATTGACTGTGCCCAGGTCCTCTGCCGTGTCCCAAACATTGTTTTCATCAACAACATTCTCCTCAAGAGCCGGAGAAGAGGCTGCATGTCTTCGGCAATGCTCCAATTCGCTCCTCTTGGGCACGCCGAAGCATATGTGTCTCTTCTGCCGATGGGCAGTTCTGGAGGAGTAGCTCGACCTACAACTCGCATTCTATCGGATCGTCGAAGAGCCAGCGCGTGCAGGAGCGGGTGCGCCTCATCTCTGCCGAGCCTGTCGGACTGTCACCGGCACCCGGCATGAACTTTGAGCCTTTGCACAGCCTTGCTAGGCCTTAGTGCGTTCATGTCATTGACCAGCTTCAAGGCATTTCCCGGCCTTGGTCAGCATAAAGCAGCCATTCGCTTGCATCAAGCTGCTCTGGGCCGCGTGCAGACGGGCAATCATGATACAAATCTGCCTCCGGCCGCGTACTCAAGGACTGAAAGTAAAGCCATCGAAGCAACTCCATGACAAGAGCTCATCATTCAGAGGCGATGTTTGATGCCACATGATGCCACTAGAGTGATTTTTAGACAATGCCTTCATAGTGCTGAATAGCTTCCACTACACACATCGTCGCCTGCGCCTCTGCTCGTCAAAGACCCGAATGATCCGCTTTCCCTCACCTGCAAACGTTGCAAATCGGTGCATCCGCTGGATTTGCTGGCAGCTGCTTGTAGGTAAGGCCGATCTGGTTGGCGCCTCCTCCGGTTTTCTCCTCCAGTTTGCCCCTCGGACTTCTGGCCTCCGCAAAGAGCCGTTCCAGCTCCTGGCAGACACGGCACTCTTCAGGCTGCTACCCCATGGACACGGTGACACTGTCCTCCAGATCGATGCAATAAGACTCATCATCGATGAGATCCCATCTGGGCAGTGACGTCAAAGCCGCAACTTGTCACTTCAAACACCGTGTCCCGCATCATTGCAACTTCGCATGCCACAGTGATCAACAGCGCACGTGCGGCAACTCAGCCTGACACACTGTGGAGCTTTGGGCTCGGAGATGGATGGGATTCCAAAAAATTCGCTTCACCTGGACGGTCGGGATCACCTGTCCAGGCTTTCCGGCTTCCCGCCATAAACAATATCTTAAGACATCCACCAGCCAACTCTCATTCAGTACCGACGAGCGCAGGTCGTGTCGCGGTGGGAGCTTGGATGTGGCTGGCTTGCATCTGCTTGCATCTTGCCCAAACTGACACTTGCCCTCGGTATTGCAGCTGAAATTCAGGCCGACGGAATTCATCGGGCCTCCGCTTTTCGCATTGACATCTTTTCCTCCTCGACCTGTACGCAAGGCAGAGCTAGCAGCGATACAAAGCAATGTATCTAAGAAGCTTTGAGAGTTCAAGCCTGGAGAGATTTCAGGTCACCCTTGGCTCCTCCTTTCCCCTTCTTGCCGTCACCCTTCTGCCTACAACCAGTCGAGCTGTAGTGCTTAGATTGATTTGTATCAGTGGTTGCAAACTGGGCAAAGCACTTTGGCACAGCCGGTGGTGGCAGCTTTCCTTTGCCCTTGCCTTAGTACCAAAGCCGTTGCAGCCATCGGCCATGACATGTTGATGTGGTCACTCTTTGTGTGGCTGTGCACAAAGACTTGTGACTCGCGCGAACTGGATCTAAGTGGCGTACCCTTGACTGCACCTGCACAGGCAATTGCTGCCGTTCTGAGTCATCGAGAGAACAGCCGGTCATCCATAGATCTAAAATCCTACTGCGGCGATTCCCCTGCTTCTATTTGTGTCTATCTCAACTGCCTGCATACATGCAATGGAAGGAAGTGGGCCTTTGTCCTGCGCAGATGCGGCGCGGAGGTCTCCGCTGTGCCCCTCTTTGATCTCAATCTTTTCGATCTCCGCCGGGCTGGATGGGCTGGAAGCAGCCGCCGCTGCCTGTGATCCTGTGCAAGGTCTTGAGGAATCTGAGCTTGCCTGCTTGGCTGTTTCCACATCCTGCGAGGTTGCAAGCTTGGGTCTGACGTCTGTAATTCGGTGTGCTGCTGCGGTTGAAGATGCCGAAGGATCCACAAACGCGTGCTCGTCTTTCACAGGCTCTGCAGGCTTGGTGACCTTTGTGGCTAGGCTTTCTGGCATGGAGTTGGAGCGACGAGGCACTTCGCTGTCCGTGCACGTTTTGACTGTGAAGCCACCGGGTAGACGTGGGGACACGCTGCGACCATCACGGCCAAACCTCCTGCCAGGAAGATACTTCGCACCCCGTACAACGCGACCTGCACGACCTGTCAGGAAAGTCACAGTCAGACTGCACGATACTGCGAAAAAAGTCTAGTCTAGGAGGTCGCGATCCAAGTGGATGTACAAAGCCCGGGCCTTTGCTGGCCTTGGACCATGCTGAGGTCAGATGCAGTCCATCATGTCCATCTTCAAATGCATCCCCCTCTCCCGGCACGGTCCTGCTGTTGTACACGGGGCTGCCCGTCGCTGGCCAGCTCTTGTAGACCGTTTTCGCAGGAAGTCGAGCTGTCTGCGCGGACCTCTGACCTGTCTTGCTGTGGGATCCAGAACCTGTGGAAAGATGCAGGGGATGCGACACTGGCCCAGTACTGGCTTTGCCAGCAGGATACCCTTTCCGGTCAGGTGCACCGCGAGCGTGTGTCTTGCTGAAGCTCTCCTGTTGCTCTGACCTGGCCGCCATGATCCGGTCCAACTGACCCAGCGGCTTTCCCTGCCGTCCGGTCTTCCACATCCCATGAGCGGCGCTCGCATAGGTCTCATCCGTCTCATTCATCGCAGCCCTGTCTCCTGAGAGGCTGCCCAACGTCTCGCTTTCGTGAAAATCCATGGCAAAAGCACGTTGCTGCGGTTCGTGTGTGTCCGCTGGACACGGCGCCGGCACCGTGCCAGCACACCTGCCGACTCCGGGATGCTCACCCACGGGAATACCGCCGTCGACCAGGGCTGAAGTGCCTGCACCTGTCTTGATCTGATATGTTTAGTCAACTGCTACTTGCACTCATGCTTCAACTGACCGACGTGAAGAAAACGTTCCTCTAAATTGCCCATACATTGCTACACATACATGGCAGGCTGTTGCCCGGACAGTCGATCCGTGCACCAATGTGGCTCGGCTTGCGTGTTGCTTCGATTGGTGGTCTAGGGCATAGCGGCGTCTTCCTGTTGACGTGCTTGGAACTACAGCCAGCTGTTTCACGCTCTCTGGCCATCTCTGGCCGTTGGAGTCCTGTCGAATCTCAGATCACGTCCGGTTCTTCAAAGAATCAGAGTGGTACGTAGCAGTTTATGGGCGCAGCTGACAGCTGACAAGACCAACCAAGTTGGATTTCTCAGACTGCATAAAATGCGGAGGGGCCCCAGTCAGAACATGACTTTGATATCACCCGGACAACTGCGACACGTGTGTCGTTGGGTTTGGGTGGTGCTCCAAACGAACCCTGGGTGTCACTTCAAGAGCTCCAGGAACTTCAAGCCAAACACCAACGAAAACTAAGACTTTGCTCGTGGCACCTGTACAACCTTGTACACAACTAGACAGCTGCAAACCGATGCACCTTGGCTAAGTGAACTGACTCTATGTGCATTTCGCTATGCGCCTTCGGCGGCATCAACAATCGGCCCTCGTTCGACTTCTTCGTGCTCGAAGTTGCTTCGCCACGCCGAACCTTGTCCAGATGATCCGAGTACGCCACAGGTCGTTGCTGCTGCCATCTGCCAATCACGCAGGCCAGGTGAAGCCTTCCGTGGCGAACCTTGGGGTGTACAGCTGGGCCGTCCGAAGTCTGAATCCGTGAATCATTGCAACAACTTCTACCGAGCCTGCCGCCTACGCCTACACTACTGCTGAGGACAAGAGCTAAGAGCACTACAGCACCACCATCCGCACCAACGACTCTCAGCAGGTGAGTCTTCCTCTCCTCCTACCCAACAAGGTTCAGATATGGTTTGTACCTCGGGATCACAAATGTGCCTCTGCGGAAAACGCGGGTCTGGGGTAGCATTCTGGCTCTACGAGCATCTGGGGCTCTCGCTGATGTTGCTGACCCAGCAAGGTGCACTGTTTGCAGGTGCATCCAGCTCGCCCGGCCTAGTACAAAGACAAAGGCACAGCAAAGCGGTCAAGAATGCAGCTGCGGCAAGCCTGGCCTTAAGCGTGACGAGCCTGGCACGCAGGCACCGGCGTTTTCCAAATCCATGCCAGCTATGTTTTGAAGCTTGTCGCGGGTTTTGACCGATTCATTGACTACAGCGGGAAGCAGCGTGGTCATGTTCTAAAGCTCGGTCTGACAGTTCTAAGGTAAAGAGATAATGTGCACGAGACGAGGATTTAGAAAGCTTCGGAGAGGCGGTGGCTGTATGTCGGAATCTGGAGGGGTGCCAGATTGCCGTGCTTGACACAGTCACAAAGTCTAGATGCCTTTCGACCTGTTGACCGAAACTCTGACCCACATTTCTGCCCCTGCTTGGGTTGGACCGTTCGTGCCTGCAGCCCCAGGCGTGGCCAGCTCTTCTTCTTCAGCTTCCCCATGCTCCTGCAACACCGCATCCCACCCGCCATCGTCTACGCTTCTCATATAGCCAAGGCTTGCACTGGAAACCATGAGCGGCTGAAACTCTTCGGTGTACTTCGGGGCGACGCCTGCTCTTCGCTGTTTTGATACAAGTCGAAACGTTGGTTGGGCCAGTGTCTCAGGGCCTCCCACAAAGAACCCGGAGAGCTGAAGTACGTTCGGGTTGAAGCCTTTCAGATTGGATTCATCGCGCAACCGTCGAAGGTAAGAGCTACCACAGCAAAGCATTTGCCGGGACATCTGCTGGCAGCTCCAAATTCGCCTGAGCATGCAGCATGAACGATTTGTCAAGCAGAATGTAACGCAACATATCCTTGCCTCTGAGCTGCTGCCATGAGAATTTGTCCACAACCGCCTGGAGACTGGACAGGCTCACGAGGGTTCCAAGCCCCAAGGATGATGTGGGCCAGGCCGTGGCGAAAGGGTTCTGCCAGAGCAGACCTCGGATGTTGGCACACCGCATCGATGAGTTGCTGTATTCACTTTAGGCTTTAGCCAAGGTGCAGGGGATGTTGTCCGACGAGCATGCTTGCCAGGGCTCAAACAGCCTTGGTGACGGCCGTTGCTGAGACGTTCTGCATCGTCTCATGAGCTGCATTCCTTGTACAAGCTCCGGGCGGGTCTTTGTCGAGATCCGGCCGACAGGCCTGCTGAACTGAGCACGTGTTTGCCTCACCGCGTTGCCTCCATAGTACAGTGACACTAAGTGCGTGACGTGAGCTGGCCCACGGAGTCCTGCGTATAAAGCACCGAAGGCATGAACACTGGGGCCTCCAAAAGCAACCGACCCCGGTCGGTCACAGAGCGTCGTGTGCGCTATCAATGGCTAGAGAAGCGGAAGCTAGACCTAGATCACTCACTACCTGAAACGTGCATAGCAGGATCATTGCGGCCGAGTGAAGCAGCATCCCAAAACAAGAAACGCTGCTGAAGGAGGGAACAAGGCTTGCTTGTCATCTAATCGCGGGTAAGCTGCAGTTTGATGGCGGGAAACAGCAGGCACGCTGTGAACACATCCTGCACAGCATGTGCAGAGGACCGCGAGACAGCCCACGGGATCGCGACTGTTACCTGTCTTTCTTCCTTGAGCTGCACTGTCAGAGTCGCTGTCGCTGCCAGGCCCCGATCTCTGCACTATGCCTGGCACGAGCATCGGCGCATGCCGCGAACAGCGATGCGCCAATTGTCAAATGATGACGGCCTCAAATTCATTCCATGCAGCCTGCAACATATTTACCTGTTCAATATGTTTTGCTTTTCAACCGGTTTGTGGGCTTGCTGTACATGGGTGCTTGCTGCATGCTCTCCTCTTGCTCGCCGTCTTTTGTTTCTCAACATACCATTTCCGAAGGCTATGTGCCTTGATTTTCCCATGTCCATGTGCCACAGCCCGATTGTGGAAGCATCAGGTGCAGGACGTCGACAGTGGCTTGTCCACCAGCGGAAAACAGAATTGAGGACATGAGGGCTGAGAGATACCATGCAGGTCCGCCTGGGAGCAATTGTGAAGCCATCCAGCCGAGCCATGTATCACGCTCTGCCGTCTTCAAGAAGCATGTCTGCTTGCTGCAACAAGCTCAAGACATCTCAAGACCCTGTAGGTAGTGTCAAAAGCTACATGCACCATCATGAAGCGTCTTGCCACCTTAAGGATAACAAGCACTAATTACTTGAGCCGTCACCATCGATTGAGCATATTATCTTATCAAGAGTCAAGGTGCCAAAGCAAACTCTGATTCTCTGGTCTGCACACAGTGTGGACACATGTACCCAGAAAGTTACCAAACGCCTCTTTACTCCGCTGCACTGCTCTGCTCTGCTGCCACTGGCGGTTTGGAGGTGAAACAGCTGATCTGGGCCCGCTCTCATTTCAAAACCCCACCTCGAGATCGTGTCTTACATCACCAAGCGTGTAACATATGCATGGCCGCTTGCCTGCTGTCTCTATGACCTCCACGTTGGGAATCAATGCTATCCTTAGAAGCGCCGGCGGTTGTGCAAAAGGGAGGTTGTAAACTGCATGCCACACTTGCACTGCCTGAGGGCCCTGGGTTTAAAGAAGCCTTGTTTTCAAAGGAAGCTTTCCTCTTGAAGGTCGCTTTTGGCTTGTGCTCTTGGGACACCAGTTGGGAACGGTTGGAGAGCCCCTAGGTGCTGTTTGCATGCTCATACGCTCCGCACTCTTGAACTTCTCTTTAAAGCACCTGCGTGCCGTCGCAGATTTCTCTGCCTGCGCCGATGTCGTCTGAGCAAAGCACCAATCGCCGGAAGAGTTCGGCAGAAGGCCCATCCCAGCCATGTGGTACCTCGTGCAAGCATCTGTACACAGTCAATGGTACGATTCGAGCACTTCGCTGAATCCCTTCTTCTTTTTATCATTCTCACTCTGACAGCCATTTGCTTCACTCCATGCGGCGCACAGGAGGTATGCCAAAGACACGGAGCAGAGCGCCAGGTAGGCGAGCCACTGCGATCCATGTATCGGTGCAACGTGCAGCTGAACTGTGTCAGGAGCTATCGAACTCTCTTGCGATGGTAAGCCTGCAATGTCGTGTCGATCGTCTTGAAATTTTGGAAGGCCGCATTGGCTTTGGTGAACTGCCCGACAATGGAGGTCAAACAATACCTCACGGGCAGACTTCAACTGCTTGAAGTCACGTGCCTGGTCCGATGTCTGATGTATAGTGACAAAGCACACTCTGCACAACTTACAGATTGATGGGGCCGAATGCTGAAAGGTGTTACCCAAGCAGCCACAGCGTATTGGGATGAAGCTGACACCCTTCGGATCTCTTGGAGCATTGGGGCATGCATCCTGTTCTCGGTACGAACACATCTTCTCACTACACTCAGCCGGTCGATAACTCAAATCCAACGAGTCTTGGGTTTGAGTCTCGCTCGGCACGAAGGCTGGCTTTCCAACTGCCTGACTGAAGTACCGATTTGTTGGCTGACTTGATACATCGAATTTTGGATTGCACCATGCCATAGTCACTCCGTATCGTCGGCTTGGACATGCCGCTTGCATTCTAAGCCGACATGTGCAGTTTGCGGTCGTGGGACGGTGGTGTGTCGTGTACAGTATGTGGTTTCCGACATTTCTGACACGAGGGTTGACTTGACCTCCAGCTGTGTCCTGCGATGGTTACTGCCAGCTATGCGGGACTATGCCCAAGCTTCTGACCCTAAGATCATCACTGTGAAGATTCCCGGAGACGACCTGGCAATATCAAGCAGAAAACATCGCATGTGAAAAGCCGGAGCTTTGGCATGCTAAGGCTGACCCGCTCATCCAAAGCATGAAGAGGTTCATGCCCACCTCTAAGTATGGTCCCAGGAGACATTGTTTGCAAACAGCTGTTCACACGGCAAACCGAGCATCGCACAGACTGGATAGGTGCAACCGCCACTTCCCACGCCTTCTTTTCAAGAAGCTCCTCAGTCGGTCGATCAAACCAGCTCATCACCTCTCAGTGCTTGACGGTTGCAGCGCCTGATTTGCAGTCTTGGACTTGTTCTTTCCGGCAGCGTCCCCGCTGTTGTCCTTTCGAATGCGGCAACCACAAGGGATGTTGTGAAGGAAGCAGTCTTGAAGCAACCCTGTTCGTTCAAGATGTGTATGTAGAGCAGCGAATGAGTGCCACACCATAGTCAGCTTGTATCCGATTGGATCCTGGATGCCATCAACCTGGCAAGTCGTGTACTGGCTTTGCCCAGAGAATCTCTGCTAGCATGGCTGCCGTGCCTTGCCGGACCCAGCAGTGTCCAAACCGCTGAAGTCCCACTTGCTCCACGAAACCTCTCGGAGACACTCGTAGCCAGATGCTGTCCAGCGCTGCCGCAGAATCGCCTCTGTCATCTGGCCGACGCCGTTGGTCGGGCTCTAGCTTTTAGCTTTTGAGCCGCCGCAGAATTTGGTACAGGCGGGCCGACACTATGTGGCACACGGCAGTGCTCCTAGTTGTCAACTTCTGCTGGCTTCCTTGCGACTTCATGATTAATGATGTGAACGGGCTTGCATCATATCATCGGACATGAAACTAGTAAGGGTAGTATGTTGGCGGAGCGGCGTACATCCCGTCTTCGGTAACAAACATGCATTTAAGCTCGTGCCTAGTCGAACGAAACATCTCTACTTGTGTTCAGATAAGGCAGGGTGCGTGCAAGTGGTATATACCGTAGATACATACATGTATGCGGAAGGTACATAGACATATTCATGTACATGACGTGCAGGACGGGATACACGTACACCAACAATTTCATACTTGAACATGCTCCATACACGTAGGCATTCAATCACGCAATCGACCTCCGTCCCAAGACCCCCAGAACGAATCCCACGACCACTTTGACAAACGGATGCATGCCTGGATATATATATATATATATGTGTGTGTATGTATATATATATATTTTTTTTTTTTCGAGCACACACCGTTCTTGTTCAATGTCTAAACTTATGATCGGAATCTTCGCTCCCATGCCGACTTCACTATTCATATCACTCTGGCAACTTCGTTTCAGGCATCGTGCGCTTGGCAATAACATGTCCGCCGCTGCTGCTGGTTGATTGTGAGTCTGAGACTCAGCCTTGATGCAGTTACATGTATACCAAGTACTCTCCTTATCGCTCCCTCATCCAAACCGCAAATGAAGCGAGAACTTGAGGTGCTTTGTCTGTCTTTGTCTGGGATGCGACACATTGCTTGGTGCGCCTTCGCGGTGTGCCCACATCAACCGCTTCCTGCTGTTACGGAACAACTTGCACTCGTGGCGCGAGGCACATGTTCAGAGTCCCTTCAGTTTGACAGGCAGGCAGTCGAAGATTCGCCGGTTCGTGATTGGGGCAGTGCAGGAATCCTTGCTGGGTGTAGTCGCCGGAGGTGGCATGCTCTTGAACCACATTCTGTGGAGGCCAAAACGGATTCCACGATACATAAAAACGGAAGCACGAGTCCTGTGCGATAGGACGGTCATGGACGGTCCTATGTAGAGATTTGCAAGATACTAATTCCTGTTTTTTCCCCTCATTTCTTGATGCTCGTGGGTTGCGCCCGGTGGGCTCACATGGTCTTGCAGGCCGGTCAGGTTTGTCGAGATAGCAAAGCATAGCAAAGCCTGTTGAGTTTGCCAACCTTATGACCCGAAAAGGCTTCAGCAGTCTTGTCTGCTTGTTGTCGAGTAACTTTGCGACATTCGGCAGCGTCACATGATTGGCTCGATTCCAACACCACTTACCGTGCCCTGCAGCTCCAACGAGCTGCTATCTTGCTGATGCCACGACGTTGAGTTGAGTCTAGTTGCTACTATGCCACAACTATGTGGATGCTTGCCAGACGTTACGTAATTACAACTGAAACGATTCTTCATTTTCCGGCAAATGCACTGGCAAGCTTACTGTCATTCATTTGCATGGCCAGTGGCTCAGAGAGCTTGAAAGACGTGGAATGCCCCACTTTCTGACCCACTGACGTCTCGCTCGCTCACCTGGTCTCTCATTTTGGTCCAGCCAGCCCATTATCGTTTGGTCTATATGTGGGGGGCATGCATTTTGCACGACCACATCCACCATAGTCTTAAACGATATGTAAGGCATCAGTGGTCTCACTTCAGACACTGGATGCAACCGATCACTCCCAGTCCCAACCCCAAAGGCCTCGCTGCATAGTCTGGGCTCACGAATGACATCTGCGACTTTTGATGCTCTGCCATTCACGAGATCCCGGCACTAAGAAAATCTGCACAGCTCGCGCGAGCTGTCCAGTAGGCCCCTGTCCCAAGGAGTACTGAGCACGGTGGCACTTGCGCGATCCTACTTGCCCCGCCTCGGGTTGTGCCACAAGTCCCCGTCGCTGCGCTCCCATCACCATGAGAGCAGGGGCTACCTGGATCGTCTAGACCGTTTATGACCGTTTGAATCGCAACCTTCACAGCAGCTGATCCTCGGCTCAGGCGGTAGCGTACACAAGAAAAGTCCCCAGGCTGGCGCCGGCTAGCCTGTGCATAAGCCAAGAGCCAGAACTCGCGCAATGAAAGCTTTTGCCCGTCTAACTGCCGATGGGCAACGCAGCAACGACTCCGAGATTCCGCAGCCTCTGCAGATGCACATCTACAAGCACAACGGAACTCCCTCGTGGGATCTGCGAAGGTGCTAGATGTGCTTACGTAGCTCCTCATGGTGCACCTGGTGTGTTTCCTGAGAGGCGCGCTTGAACGCCACAGCGGTGACGCCTATCAAAACAATGAAAGAATCCAAGGACTCGTGCTACTCCCAACCAGGCCAGCCAGCCTGCCAGCAAGGAGATCGTCATCGCCCTGCCAAGGCGAAGCACTCGGGCATGTGCACGTATAAACACTTGCTTGTCGCACTCAAGGATGTACAGTCTTTCACCGCCACTACTTCAGACCGAACGGTGTGCATATGCCAGGCCGAAGCACCTAGGCCGTTGGTTCGCGAAGTCGGCCCCCTTGCTTCCAAGGATTTCGAGCACCTCGGCGAGCAGCCCAGCAGGCCCCCATGCTTGGGTTTCTTCCGAGTGCTCTGTGCACGTCCCTTCTCTGCCTGCTTGCGCAAGCTCAGGAAAACCAGCGGGTATGCAGTGACCTGGACGCACCGGCATCCTCAAACCGCTCAGTTTACCTCGCAGTCTAAGGGTCGAACCAAGGACAGCACAATCGCTGCTCGAGCAAGCAAAGCAAGACCTTCCGGTGAAGCAGAGAAGCTGGCATGCCATGGTCTCAGGCTCAAACTCGTCTCAGCGAAGGGTGGTTCAGGCCATCGCTGTCTATGGCGGCGTAGTTGTTGAGGATGAGGCCCATGCAAGAGCTGCCGAATGTTAGGAAACCTGATTGGACATCGTCCAGGACGAACATTTTTGTACCTATGGCAACTCTGCAAATGACAGATCCTTGCCTCCCACCATCACCAGGCTGAAAATCAGGCCTTTCAGCAACACGCACTGCGGTCAAGAAAGCTCGTTCTAAGTGGAAACGTTCAGACGGGAAAACTGTGCAATTGCGTCTGAACTGATCGCGCGAGGCTGGATGGTTCCAACATTTTCCAACTCCATGGTGCGAAAACTTCAGTGCGTGCACGGGTGGATAACCTCTGTGGATGGGCGCAAACCAGCTAGATAAAGTACGATATCCGATCCACTGATCTAGATTGCAAAGTGCGGCAGCAACGCAGAACTTGTGCGCTGATACTTCACCGCCGTGGTGTCTGCAGCTAGTTTTGTGAATCAGGCATGGGGAATGTCAGGTGGTGTTGTTGCAACAGGTTCATGACCAAAGTACATCTTGCGAATTGCCATGACTCCCTGCCGGTCTCAACAGCCGTTCTTCTTCCACCAGACTGCAGGTAGTCTCGCAAAGCAAATCAATCGCGGCTCGCATCGCTGAATGTCTTTGCCATCCGCTTCGCCCGATGCATTTACCCCTGCAGCAGCAGCAGCAGCAGCA
>CAJNDV010031547.1:16986-42772 GCA_905221635.1 Symbiodinium sp. CCMP2456
CTACTACTACTTCTACTACTACTAGGCCTAGTCCTGGTCCCCTAATCCCACTCCCAGCAGCAGCAGGTGTAAAGCAGTAGCTGTTAGGATGAGTCGGGGTCGTAGGTCGCGGGTCGGACGTCGGAGGTCGTGCGTGGGTGGGCGGGTGCGTGGGCGGGTGGGGTGTGTGGAACGGATTGGAAGGGGTTTAGGTGTGGAAAGTAGGCAGGTAGGCATGTAGGATTACGTAGGTATTTCCTGCTGGCCACGAGACCTGCTGTGCAGAAACCCAAGACGGACACCACCACGA
Organism: Symbiodinium sp. CCMP2456; assembly: GCA_905221635.1. Taxonomy (NCBI): domain Eukaryota; class Dinophyceae; order Suessiales; family Symbiodiniaceae; genus Symbiodinium; species Symbiodinium sp. CCMP2456. The sequence continues at coordinate 17,276 of CAJNDV010031547.1, forward strand.
AGCGCTTGTCCTGAAGCAACACAAACATGCAGAACAGCAGCAGCCAATTGGCAACTAAGCCCATAGAGAGAGGCAGCTCTCCTTCTTGCCGGTCTTTGGGTCTGGTGCCAGCTGCTCCAGGAACAGAGGCGCCTGAAGGAAGCGGAAGGGAAATCGTGGAGTCTAACCAAACCTGCACTCTTGTCACCTCACGCTGCAGGCTCCAAGGAGAGAGCGTTGTAGTGCGCCAGGAAGGCCGTTGCCAAAATGCTCAACAAGACGCTAAGACCTGCAAGTTGCGGAGAAGGAAAGAGAAATCGAGAAGGAACCGAGCGAGACATAGAAAAAAGAAGACTCTAGGGGAAAGAAAGAAAACCCGGGCGAAGCACCTGCCAACCCTTGTAACTTTGATGCTCTTATTCACTGTCCTACAGTAGCAACGCTGATGGCAACTTATCGTCCAAAGCCTAGAAGATAGGCGCGAATGTTCCATGTTTTGCAGATTTTTTGGCCGCTGGCGTGATGCCCAGATGCTTCTGTAATTTGCGTTGCAGAATTGCCATGCTTCTGATGATTTTTGTTTGTTCTAGTCACTGCAGGCGCGCGCACACGACGCGCAAGTTATCTGGTATTGAGATGGGTGTTGGCCAGTTTTGATTTTCTTTGAACCAGTGTGCTGATGGACCGTCGAACTATGCCAGATCGCGCCTGGACTCATCACGGTGTGCCAGGCGCCCGTAGGCGCAGCGAACCTGTGTGATGAGGGCACTGCGATAGCTTTGGGGATCCGGGTTCAGGTCCAGACTGTGGCGCAGCGGGTGCTGCAGCCACCAAGCTGCCTCCCTGGCAGGGTATCATCTAGGAACTGCCGGGGACTTGCAGGAATATTATGTCCCACTCTGGCTAGGTGCACCTTCCGGTAGGAGTGGTCCAAGCAGCGCAACACCACGAAAGCACAGATGTAGAAGTTACTGAGCCTTGATTCAAACGAGGCTTGCCGGCAGTGACTCGCAGGCTGCAGCTTGGGCAGCGGCACACCCAGCAGAGAAAACTTGGCCAGTGGTGCGAACCTGACTCTACGACCGTGTCCTGGTGTTCGAAGTCCGGATTCAAAGATGTGAGAGATCTGCAAGGGTCTGGGAGCACAGCGACTTCATGCTGCAAAGAGGGTACAGTACCTGACGGTGCGCAGGGTGTGGCCATGAAGCTGGAAATCTGTCCCTCACGATGGTTACCTGAGCCCGGGCACCACTGTGGTCATCAGCAAGATCACTGCGTCACGGCTTGCAATCACTGCAGGCCTTGCACTGTTGAAGTGGCAGAGAGTGGGCAAGGCGATAGAAGGATGGAACAGCATGACGAACAACGCTACAAGCATAGTGTCTTGGCAAAAAACAGGGCACACATGGCACAACTAAACATGCTCGATCAGTGGAAAAGCGCGCAAAGGCAGGCTTTGGGACTATGGCGAAATCAGGCATCTCGCTGAGGCCGCAGCAGATTCAATGGAGCTAACCTTGGTCTAAAGCTTGTTCATCATTGCCCTAGACATGATTGAAGCATGCTAATGCACTGAAAGCAGAGCTAAGAAGTGCATCATCAGCTTTGCTTTGAGTGCTTAACGTCGTGGAGACAGGAGACAAGACTGTACTTCGAATGGACAGGCTTCGCACGGCCTAAGGAGTACGGCCAGTCTACGGCCACTCTTTCAACATTGGAATTCAAGAGCAATGATTGGTCGGCTATGGCTTTCAAGGCTTGGCATTCAGGGCTCTTGGATAGCTTCGAGGTCTCCGAGGGTGTGCGATGGAAGATCTTCGACTCCTTCAAACCGCGAAAAAACGAGTGCAGACATGCCGCATCAAGGAGATGCAGTCACCCAGAATCATGGAGAAGGCGATGCATCCGATTGCAGCCTGCAAGTGTAGGACACACATTACGAATCCTCCATGCAATGTACTTGTGATGTGTGACAGGATCAAGATGTCCTGAGGCTCACATTTTGGACTATACTCTAACAAACTGCCGCATGCTGACGAGCATGATGCGCATAAATCCCAAGCCTTTTTGGTGGCTTTTTGACTTGCGCAAGTCCGCTTGAAATCTCTTTACAATCATTTACCAGTCTTGGGAACTTTACGGTGTCAACCAGCTATGTCTGTCGCGATATATCCTCGTGATCTGGCCACGAACTTCATGCGCCCTAGCGCGACAATCACGCTTCCCCCACGCGATCGATATTCTCAGATTCTCGGTATGGCAGAGTATTTGCTTCAGAATTTGTTGCAGAACTTACAGTTCCGCTGTGCGCAACTGTGATTTTCAAACGCTGCCATTACCTTTTCCAACATGCTCGGCATTGGATGAGAGTTGGGCCAAAGACGCTAAATCGTTCTTCTGCATGACTCGGATAACTTATCCAAGCTACCGTCCGACATGCACAGGATTTTGCGAACCGCGACAGTCGGCGATTTCGGGCAGATTGAGCAGAAAGGCTTGATGACAGAACCTGTACCATTTTGTCTCGTAGTGCTGACAGGCTATCGGCTTCGTGATGAGATTTCCCGAGCCTTCGCAAGGCAAGCGACTGCAGGCAGGAGCTTTGTGCTCTCGGAAACGCTCTTGGCCCAGACCCTCAGCGAACGCTGCGGTCATGCTGTAGACAGTCTTATATAGTGTATATATATATATATACACCCCGACACCGCGCGACTGAGCTTCTTGGCTTGGTGTAGGTGCTCTCACCTGTTGCCTCGCATGCTTGGGCAATCAAGACCTCAGAGGCGGTCTCAATGGCGGTGCAAGACCGGAATCAGAGATGAGAACTATGCACCCCGGAAACTCAGAGGGCGGCAAACCCATAGGCACCTCGGTGACGCGTCTCTTGCAATTGACTCTAAACGCCTGAAATAGCCTGAAACACTAGATTTGTGATGAACTCCAAAGCACTGACACTCTTGTCCAGGCCAACTCTCCCCTCGGCCTCACCCACGCTACTCTTTTTTGCGCTTCTCACGCAAACGTGTTGAGGTCGGCACTGAATACCGCGGCAAGGAAAGTGAGAATCAGCGACGGTGCCACGGCCTCTGCCAAGCCGTGTCGAGGGACATGTCGAATTGATATCAAGGAGCATGTCATCGAATACTGCTGCAGCTCTTCGGTCCCCGTGGCCTGAGGGCTTGCACTCACAGCTGCCACCTGGGAGGATCACTGTTTACATTTAGATTCAATGCAGCGTTGGTACAGCAGCGGTTGAGCTCTGAGACTTTGGCACCATGGGGAAGGGAGAGCATGCCGGCGCCAACAATATTCTTGACCAGATTGACCTGAGTCTTGCTGAGTGCTGAATTAAGGTGGCTTCTGTTCTATGCCGGACCGCGCTCTTGGAAGGCGGCTGTGGACTGCGTAACAGAGCTCAGCTTCACCTGAAACTTGCAGAGGCTTGAAGAGCCAGCACAACGCACTTTCCGAAAGTGCGGAAACCGAGGCACCTCCTGAGTCATTTCCTGCGCCTCGGACTCATCGGTGGAACTTCTGCAAATGGCACGCGTCATACGCGTCCTGTGAGGGACCGGCAAAGACTGCGAAACAGCTTGGAGCAGCAGGCGATTCACCGTCACCCAATTCAATCGATGGTCCTGCCCGATTTGAGGTGGCTCCGCTCCTGTGTATAGCACTGCACCCAAGCAAGAGCTCGCGATTGGTGCTGTGTGACTGCACGTAGGCGAGCTACCAACAGCGCTCTGCTGGTACGAGTACCTGTTGAAAGACGCGCTAACGAGCTGCTTAGTCATGAAGGCGCTAGAGAATGGCAATCGTCGAGAAGAAATAAAATGCTAGGACAGGTATGGGGGCGAACAAGCGTTCCGCCCAGGAGCCGCAAATGACTGGTCCTGTCCGCGCAGAAATCAAAGACAGTCAAAGCGGGACAATGCCTCTGCAGTCTCAAGAGACTACACGATGCACCAAGGGCCTGAGACACATGCCGCAGAAGTGCGACTAGAAGCAGACATGATGTGCACCTGCCATAAGACAAGCTGGGTGCTGAAGGCAGCAGCAAGTGTCAGCGGGGCCACTGCCTTCTGAAGGTCACGCATCCCTGGCTTGCTGAAAGAGAACTACTGCCGGTAAAAAGACAGACATGTGTCAATGCCCAGCTTCTGTCACGACTACTTCAACAACACACCAGCTCTGTACCCCCTCAAAAAGGCAAGAACACAGCCCATGCCATTTCTGCCACGGGGCCCGCGATCTTGAGGAGCAAGGAGCGTCCCGGGGCATTGTGGCTATCAGCATGGCAGAAACTGCTAAAAGACGGCACTTTTCTTTCGACTACTGCGGCACTTCATCGCATCACTTCTTACGCTTGGGCGATATCAAACCTGGCTTCAGCCGCGGTGAAAGACTGAAGGACTGGAGGCGCTTCAGTGGCAGTCAGTGGCACTTGCTAGACGGGGCCAGGCAACGCTGCAGCGCCGCTCACACATCTGATTCAACTTTCAATCTGTCGCCATCGTCACAACGAGGCTGCGGAGCCGTCTGCTCGAGAATCTCCGCTCTGAACTTTTTGCCAAGGGGACAGCTGGGCATCTGTGGTCTGAAAGTATCATCAGCAACATCCTAAGATGAAACCGGTCAGCGCGTCTTCACGACGAAGCTGCAGAGCCTTCTGCCCGAGCGTCATTCATTCCGCTCTTATCTTTCCCCATGCAGGCAGCTGGGCATCTGTCGTCTGAGAGATGTTGGAGAATGGTACTTTCAGTCTGAAAGTACCATCTCGAACACACTACACTGCATTGTCATTGATGCAGATGAAACCGGTCAGTACGTCTGTCAACGCTTGAAACCTGCAGTCGTTGGCTCGTCTGGTCGGCCGGGTCGCGAGGGTCTAGGATCGACGAATACGTCAGAATACGTCATAATACGTCAAAAAACCAGAGGTGAACATAGATGCAAAGGGCTGACGGCCTGGCCTGGAACAGGCACCTGGGTCATGGCCACCAATCCTTAGCGATTGCGCCGTCTTACGGAGCCGAAGTGAAAGTTACGGTCACGGGCATTGCCGGCAAGCCGCGGCCGTTGGCGGCAGGATTGAAGTGGTACGCTGTTGGATCACCTGCTTTGGGCTCAGGGGGATCAAGCCGGCTCGCTTCTGCGAGGTGGAGCTGGTTCATTGACACGCTGGAAATGCCGGTGCGCCGCGGGAGTGCAGAATCTAATCACCAGGTTACCAGGTGAGTCTCCGTCGTTCCGCGTCCTGTGCAGTCTCCTTGATTTTCGAGACTTGAACGCCTGGACTTTCCTTTGGTGACTAGATAAGTCTCTTGTTGGGAAGGGCCGCCTATTGCTGGATTTTGGAGTGGCTGCCAAGCTTGCACGCATGAGGACAAGGGGGAATCTAGATATATATATATATATACATATAGGTCACGCGGAGGAGGTGGTTGATCCCACTGCGCTATGGCTGATTGCGATGGCCAGTGTGCAAAATGGGCTTCGACTCCAGAAGTGATAAGACGTGGCAGGGGAAGCTGCAGTGCCAAGAATGCAAATCGCAGCACCTGTGCTGCGCGCACGAAGTGGAGAAAGCTCACGATGCCTGGCGCATCGTCAGACCATGAAGAAAGCTCAACGCAGCTGTGCCCTTCGCGGTCAAGTCGATTCACCCCCGTTCTTATCCGACATATCCGACTGGAAGCTAAACATCCTGGTCTTGACTTTCTCTTTGAAGGCCTGGGCTGATATTGCATTGTAGACCTTATCGGTGACACTCCGCGAATAGGCGAAGCCCCCCGCACCGGTGAAGCACCTGGCCAGATTTTGGTGGAGCATGTCAGCAGCAAAGGATGCCTTCACAGTTGCGGAGCCGCCTTGCCTCGGATAGGCGAAGCTTCACGAATAGCTTCACGGACAGGAGACATCGGCCTCCCAATCCTGCAGTCAAGCAGTCGTTGCAGTGCACCTGCTGTATGGAGCTGCGGCCTCGTGGTAACAGAATGGAGCACTGGTGGCCCAAAGCCAACAACCGTGGGAGGGCCATAGCCTGAGATGTCATTGTGTAGGCAGTCTAGATACAAAACCCTTCGGAATGGAACTCACAGGCTGCCATGGCCATTGCCTCCGAGAAACTAACAGTGGTGAAAGAAGGAGCCGGGGCAATCTCCCCACCTGCAAAAGCAGCACTCTAGGTATCACTCTCCGATTCATACGCACCGTGCTTGCCTGCAAACTGCTCGTATCCATCTTCGTATCCTCCACCGGCATCGTACACACCACCGCCGTCGCCATCCAAGCTGCCAAAGTAATCAGCCGCCAAAGGAGCTTGGATCGATCCGTAAGAAGCTGGATGCATGCCTCGGCAGTTCTTGATTGTGAACCCCTACAAATCCTCGTCTCAGAACACCAACAGCATCCGAACATGCCCGACCTATACCTCGGGGCTTCGACAAGGATGGATGTCAACAGCACATAACGTGCTTCACACTCTACAAGCTCACGAAGATTACAACGAAATATCTCATACGAAAAACTGATGGCAGGACCTACACTCCAACCCTTCGATGTAGGTCCGTGCGAGGGCCGGCTTCGTCTTCAAAACCTGAATATACTAAACCAGTGCTTGCTCTTTCAGTCTCGAAGTCAATCACGTGACGCCACGGTGCCAAGGTCGGAAACCGGGCCATGGTCGCTGTAGATGTCTGCTTCACGGGTGACGGGCAAGCCGATGCTCCCACAGTAGCCTCGAGACAGACCTAACTTCTTCGACCCGACTCAGCTGCGGTAGGTACTTATACTGTAGACCATGGACGAATGTGACGGAATCGGACTCTTGAATCTCTGCCAAGCATCAGGCTCGTGACCTTGGATTCCAATCGAGCAGCATGACTCCGGGCAATGTCATGGCAATTCCTCTCTGATTCACGAGCTGATGTCATACACCGCCTGCCTCCAACGACTCCCTGGAATCCACGATTTCCTACTGTGGAGCTGTGCAGAACAATCTAAACCGCAATTGATGCTTGCCAGCAAGGCACTGCTGGTAGTTTTGCGCCGGGGTTGAAGTCGGATAGTCAGGATAGATTTCATCAGCATACGGAGTAACATCAGCATATGTAACATGTGCAGGTTCCGGTGGAACATATGCAGGTTCCGGCGGAACATATCCCGGATAGGGAATTGGCTGCCTAGGTTGGCGAAAGGCCAGCCGAAGTTACAAGCAGAAGCCTCCATCACCATCGCAGTCATGCTTACGGCACTTCTTATGTCCTTCAAGCCACACCCCAAACCGTGAGAATGGCAGTCCTTGCAATGCTGCTTACATCACACCTGCACTGACCTGGGGAAGGCAACGTCCACGACCGGGTGGTCGCATGGGGGAGCAAAAGCCTTTTAATTACCTTTTCAAGATGTAGCCGGTTCCTGCCGGCTCTGAGATACGAACCGCCTCAGCCCTGCAGCAGCCCTGCTGTATTACGGAAGAGCTAAGTTTTTGCTTACTGCCGGGAGCCATGCCAGAGACGCTTCATGTTGCAGTGTCTCTGCAATGCACTCCGGGTTTGTTCCGCGGACAGACCTAGCAGTTCTCATAGAGATGCAATCTTTTCGGTTGTTGTGGCTGCCTTGTAAGCGAATGCGCGAATCTGTGAATGTAAGCCTTGCAAGCTCGAGCGGTCTTGCCCGATGAAACAGATGGCTTGAAGCATCTTGACATGAGCCGAGAGGCACAGAACATTCCACAGGCGCCTGTTGTTCCGGCTGATACGGGCCTGCAACTGGGCTCCAAAATCATCACTTGCACTGTGAAATCGGTCGTCATGGTTTGGCCCCGCTTCCACCCTGCTAAAGCAACACGGCGAGTCTGGGTGAGTCTGCAGCAAACTGCACCTGGATCCAATGCTGCGAATTTGCCAGAGAGGTCCTTGCAACCCCGCGAAACTTCTGCATGCAGTAACTGTAACTGCAGGCTCCAATCGTGACCTATGCTGCTTATAGCTGCGACATGACGAGATGGTGTGCCAGCGCGTCCTCAGTTGCAGCCTCGATCTGCTTGATGAGCTCCTTCTCCATCACGCTCATTTGCTGTCAGGGAACGAGACCATAAACCAGCACTATGGTACAACTGCAACATGACCATAATGTCTGCAGGGCCTGCTGAATCTTCTGCTCCATTTGAGCGACGGGCTCTGCACTTATCGTGGCCAACTTGGACAGCACAAAACTCATCACTTGCAGCAGCTCTGCTTGAACATACTCGAACACGAACATAGCAACGACGAGCCTGAGACACTACAAAACTTCTGGGCTGGCACACTGCACGCGCCGTCCTGAAATATCTCGAAACTTCTTCGCCAAGCCGCGACCTTAACCAGATCGGAATTGTCGCCGAGGCTGCCTCTCGGTCTCGTCAGCACAGGCGAGAGGGGAGGCCTGGGGGACAATGGGACATCTGCTCAAGTCCTGCCTCCGGTTGGCGCTGCCTTGGATGCAATGATGCACCCCGCACCAAAGCACGATCCCATGTCGGGACAGAAGAGTTGCAGCCCTTTCAACGGCTGAGGGGCCAAACTCTGAACAGACGACTCCATGTTGTCAGAGCGGAGCTTTTGGTCTGCCAGGTCCTTCTCGAGACGCTTGAAGTCCTGCCATGCTCCCGCGACAGCAACGGAGGGCTATTTGGGATCTGATGAGCTCAAGCAGTCCTTCTGTGCCTGATCCGCTAAGTGGTGCGTCTTGTCAAGGGCTTGCCGGAGGGCCGAGATGTCGTCGTTCTTGGGCACCTCGTTTCGTGAAGTCGGCATTGCGAACTGACTTGCTGTCTTGGCCGGCGCTAAGGCAGCACAGGCTGCGTCAGACATGCAACCATCATATGATGGCTTTGCCGTGATCGCCAAGGAGTCGTTCACTTAGCATGGATACCCTTCTGCAAATGTCGAGTCGATGAAGCAAAGCCGACTTTTGAACCCAACGCACTGGAACTCCATCACTACCTGAATTGTCGATGCCGCCTGAGCTTATGCACAGGCTTGCCATAGCTTGCCATCAAGACATATATCATGTTTCCTGCACAACCCACGTTCCCAGTCAGTGCATGAGCCCTCAGTTGGCTGAACAGTCCTTCAGGCAAGTCGCTGACCTTTGCATTGACGCCTCCATACGATCCTAAGAGTACATCAGAAGCCATGAAGCAACGTCCTGTCAATCTACAAGACACTCGCTCCTCAACCGCTGGCTAGGCTCACACCGGGTCTTTTGCTCGGCAAGGTCTTGGGCAAGGCGAATGACATCCTTTGCTTAACAAAGTCTCGCACGCTAGATCACGCTAGCTTCAAATCATGGACAAGTCGGCTGAGGCCTAACATCATGCGTGCTCGACGCGGAGCAGAAACATGCTTAGGAAAGACCACGAAGGGGGCTTGGGGAAGCAATACATGGCGATGCAGCAGTAGTCACTAGTGCAATGACGAGCTCTCCGGACAACTCCAAGCTTCATGCTGAGCATTGTCAGCCACAGCGCGCATCTCCTCCATAGCTGAGCGGAGCTTGCAAACGTCGTCGCTTTCTTTGGGTACCTTGTTGCTTGAACTGTGCTATGTCTGTCGGTACAACTGCTGATCCGCATCTTGGCAAACTACAACCGTACGACCCATGCAGCAATGCCACCACACGTTGGGTGGCAAACGAAGCTGTGTCCTGCACCTCACGACAGACATAGATGAACTGCGGACACTTGGTGTTATGCCTACTTGTAAACTCTGGTAAGCAGTGGGCAGCTTGCTGAGCATTGATTTCACGACGGAGCTCCGCAATGGCTTCCTGCATCCAGCTTCGAAACGAATCTGCACAGGAGCTGCGACGATTGGGGCTCGGGGCTTGCGGCTTCGCCAAGAAAGAAGGAAACCCAACTTATTTCCAGTCTTATTGGCCGCCACTGGATTTCTCATTTTCCTGATATTTGGCCGGCAAGAAAGTAAGAAATCCAACTTCAAATTTATTATCTCCAGGCTTGTCCGGACCGCCCAAGATGCAAATAAGATTATCCAGCCTCTGGAGTTCTTTCCCTGCTTTTTTTCTGCACCGCCCCAAGAAAAACAAGAAATCGAGCTCTGGATGTCTTATGTTTTCTGGTTTTTGGTGAGAGGCGGGACATGGTAGGAACCACAAGGGCACGATACGAGATCCAGGGTGCCCTGAACTATTTGTTGTCACTTATTGTCACTGTAGCCCATGCCAAGCTGAGATACATCGCGACGAGAAGTTGCCTTCTGTTCTCGGCGCTCGCTGTCCAACCGCCTGGTGATTCGGTCCTCGCACTCGGCTGCTAGGTCCGTGACAACATCGTTCAAATCGGTGATCAGCTGCGCTTGTCGGCTTTGGCACGGCTAGGAATCAGTGGGTCAATCCAGCCGTCCTCAGCAGCAGTTAGGTCGCCGTTCATCTGGACAGTCAGATCGCGCTTAATGTTGTAGAAGTTGGCCACCTGCGGAGCTGGATGCCGTTCTTGCTCCGTTTGGATCGTGGGCAACATGCCTTTTCGGCAACCTAGCAGGGTCGAGCCTCCTCTTTCTGGTCGCTGTCGATTCGGCGAGTCAATCGAGCTTCGACTGCACTCATTTCCTTCCTGAGACGATGCATCCAGTCCATCCAGGTTGCACAGGCTTGACTCGGGATTTTCGCCCTTCCAAGGCGACGACGTGAGTGCCAAAATGTGCCAAACACTGCGGGGCTTCAAGCTACGACAATCGAACAATGAACAAAACGGATGTGTTGGCCAGCACAATCTTGCCGCTGGGAATCCTCATCGTGATGAGAGCCTGCTTCGTATGACAGGCTGTCAACACTGGGCACCGACTGAAAGATCATTGCGCAACTCTTTGTCACTGAATGCACGCTGTGACATGCGTTCTAAAATCTTTTGCTGAAAGAGCAGAAACCGGAATTCAAAAGCACACTGCCATCGTTCCAGCCTCTCCCACCATCTTCTCTATCGTATGCTCGATACCCGCGATTTTCATGTGAAGCGGAGGATCATTGCCCCTTTGGGAGCAGGGACGGTTGCTGCTTCGCGCAGGACCGGAGCGTCCGAGTGAGCAACTGCTGCACAACATCATATTCCCGACTGCGACTACCTCATTTTGTAACTCTAGCAGTGTCTTCGAGGGATTGTCACAGTCGCACAAACTGTCTGCCTGCCCCGATCCTCCCCGCCTGTCGTTGCTGGACATGAGCAACGAGGCGTGAAAACGCGAAAGGATAAGCACCTCAGAAAGGATGCAGCACGCCGATGCTATGTTGTCTTGTCGATCCTAAGTCCCAAGCTATCAAGGTCCCGAGATGCAGGCAAGGAGCAACTATGCACAAATGAATTACCGTGTTAGAAAGCTCGACCTTTTGCTATGTGTGAGCCGAAGGCTGCAGACGCAAACTTCACGTCTTCAATTCAGCTTTTACCGGTATGCCAAGGTTTGAATGACTCTCGCTCCCCGTGAAACCAAATCGCATGTTTTCACCTCTGCGTTTTCCAGTTTCTTCATGCATCGTCGAGACTGGTCACAAGGCGCGCAGCAAGGACGACACCTGAGATTGCTTTACACGTGTGGCCATCTGCGCGCAATGCGATGGAGTGCATCAGAGCAGATCAACTTAGTCTGAATCCTGAGGTCTGCGTGAATATGCCTTCGCCTTCCACGGCCCCGCTGGGCAGAGTTCATGAATGTGGCACACACACACACACTCACCCCAGAGAGAGAGAGACTCGGATACTCTAACAGACTGTAACATCTGAAGGAGGAAGCCTCACGAGGCGGGCGAACGGGTTCAGTTCGGCTACAAACCTGAGAGGGCCCGAAGGGGGGTGCCGATGCGAAAACCCTAACCCTAAACCTTAAAAGGGCATGGACCGTATCACCACCACCAACACCACAGGCGTCACCACCACCAGCCCCAGGACCAGCGCTTGAACCAGTCCAAATTGGATACAGAACCGGCAAGATGCACTCGGCACGGTGAGTTTTGGCAGGAATTCCGACGACTCGGGCATCTCCATGATCCTTCGGGCTGGATCCCTCGGGTCCCCGACGGTCCCCACCTCTAGGTTCATGCTGCCGAGTGGAAGTGGCGGAGAAAGAAACGAATCATTAACCGCGTGAATGCAACCGCTTCGTCAACCACGAAATCACCGGATAGATGACATGCACGGCGTCCACAGCACGAGCGCGGACATGTCTAGCGTTGCATGCAGCGCTTTGTTGTGTTTCGGACATTTCTTGTGACTCATGCAGCCCAGGCTGCAGCCGACACAAACACGAAGAGCATCAAGCTCAGGACCAAGTTCCTCAGCACTTAAGGTTTCGCGACGCAAGCTTAACTTGGAGGCATGTGACACCGGGTCACTATTGCAAGCCAAAGATCAAAAGCACCAAGCTGATGAGAAGACGCTTGGCGCCTCACAGCGGGTTGCACATGTTGTACACTGCGCACATCTGACTGCGCTGTGTTCTGACAATACGCACCGCCTTCATGTTTTTTGTTTAGGGCACCCAGGTGTTTTGTATAAGGCACCCCGGCCAGCCCCAAGTACGCAGAGCAAATAGGTGGTCTCGAATCTGCAAAGTTTCCTTTCAGTAGCTCGGCAAAACGCTTTGTCTGTCCTGGAACCTTAGACCTTGCGACACATGCCCTAACCGGCAACTTTGTCAGTAAGCCCCTAGCGGCATTACCATAAAACCTGCTGCCTAAGTGATGAGCTTCCTTGCAGAGCTAGAAACGAAATTGGTATCGCGTGGTCTTGAATACTGGCGCATGGTTCTGAAGTCCTAGACATGACAAGATGAGGCCAAAACATAACCAACATCGACTCTAGCTGGTAAATGCTGCAGAGCGCATGAAACGCCATCTTCGCGCGAGAGGAATTCATGATCTGCTGGGCCACCTGGCGAAAGCAGTGTCCTTCAAACATCTACTCCACAAAACAAATCGGTTGTAGCTGTGCACTTCTCAAACCGGCCTGTAACGCCGAGAGCTGCAGAAACCGACAGCCTTTCACAAGTCGAAACACGGTGGGCTCGAGCGTTTACTTTAGAGCATCGAGCCGAAGAGCCCGACAAACAAAAGCGGTCGCAGCCGTCGCTCTATGGGTGCAAGGAAGCCGAACATGAGGGTCAGCACCTCACAATGTCACACCAATAGACCCTTCATGTCGATCTGCCCGGCACCTAAAGACTCTTCAATCCCGTCAGCATCCAAGGCAGTTACAAGTTACAAGCGCCTGATTGAGGTGCTCTTGTGGCAATGCTGGGTGATCCAGCAGCCACCACGTGGCTGCGATCAGCGGGGTTAGGAGTGCAAACCTCGCAAGACGTGCATGCACCCGAAATTAACGTCCGAGAGTGCGTTGTGACCTTCGGAGTTTGGGGGGCTTCGTTCAAACTGCTCTTCTCGCCACGAGGGATATTGACCTTGGATACGGTTGCACTCTCCAAGGGTTCGGCTTGATGGTGACGTCAAGCGGTAGGTCCGGTCTGAAGACTCACTAATGCAGTGTGGGACAGCCCAAACCAAACACTTCCGGAATGGTGAGTGTATCTGCTGCAGACCGCTTGATACGACATTGAGTGCTGTTGAGTAGTCGCGGTGATGTTGATGTTGGCGGCAGCCGCGGTGACGGCTGACAACGCTGATACTATGTTTGTTCAGTCCAGCCGTCATGCATCGATATCTGGGCATTCCGACTATTGAACATGTTCGGCAACAGCCGTGACTAAAACAAATACACGACCATTGTAGGCCCGTCTCATATCATATTGCAACGAAACAGCAGCTGCTGCATTGTTGCTAGTGTACTACTACTACTACTACTACTACTACTACTACTACTGCTACTACTACTACTACTACTACTACTACCACCACCACCACTACCGCTGCTGCTTCTGAAATGGTGGTTGTTGTTGCCGCTGCAGATGCTGATGCATCTTTGGTGAAGCTGCTGCTGTTGGGGGTTACTGGCAATGAGTGGTTTCTGTGCTCTCGGGTCAAGCACAGTGGTAAAAAGCAGCGCAACAGCACGATGTAGCATCCGCAAGTACAGCGATCAAGCCCAGCTTGGGAAGTTGCAAGCGTTTTGTCATTTCTTGTCAAGTTCTGCCTCTTCTTCTTGGGCAAGGGGCAAGCAACCGACCATCACCAGCAGGACCTTCGTGATGTCCATCTGAGTCGGGCCGGTGCAAACAACCAGCTCCCTCAAACACTACAAGCAGCCTGCCATGTAGCCATATACGCCCAGTCTAGAGAAAGATGCAAGGCATATGACACATGCCTGGGCCGCATTCTGGGGCCAGCACGAAATCACGCTGAACCTGCTCGACATCCAGCTCTGGCCCGCTCCCGCTTTCCAGTCTTCCCTGAGCATATGTGCTTGTTAACAACGGCACCAAGCTCGATTTGAAAGAATGAGTTTCGTAGACGAGCCTACGCTCTACAGTTTGGTCTGATCCATTTGGCTTGCAACAGCGAGCTCGAGGGAAGCTGACCCAACCATCGTTCGTCCAAACTGCAGTCAAGCACACCAGAATGCCCCCCAAAGTTTGAAGCAGGTAAGTGCAAGCAGGCAGTTTCGTTGTCCAACAAATGCCGTTTTTGATCAGTTACGTCGTTACGTTTCAGCGGCTTGCATAGCAAGCACTGAGGTTACACACTCTCCCCATCTCTTCCATGTTGTGTCTTTGGTCACCTGAGGACCCATGGAGCCTACGGGTGCCCATGGCATGGCAAGCAACTACCGACCCCCAGTCTGCGTGCCGCAGCAGCCGCTAGGCGTCAGTAGGCGGGAACATTCGCGCTCGTTGTATAGGTCTTCGGTTCAACCGAAAGCGCTAGGCGATGGGTTCGGGGTCCCAATTTCAAGGAAGCTGAGTGTACCGAATCTGACCCAACTCAGTCAGGCCTAGTGACAGAGGAATACAAAACCGTATGGCTCTCCGCTGCGCGTGACTGCTCACTGCTGACAATAGCCGCACGCGCCCTTCAGTATCTTCGCAGTCCAGATGCTCAGAAACTCACCAGCTTAACATAGCGGCCGCTTTGAGGCATCCAGGCATGCGACTGACGAGAAGGTCTTGTTGCCTTGAACCCATGCCGGCCACAGGCTGTTTTTGAACACCCTCATACTATGAAAACCTGGAGACACACATTCGACGAACGACAGCCACGGCTTAAAGTGCTCTCAACACCCTCATAATCATAGTGTACCCACGGAACTTCGACGGGAGCTAGGACTTATGTTCTCTCTTTTTGCCGAATGTGGGGGATGCAAAGGGCTTTTCCATTGACTTGATGTGGCTCCCTCAGCCATCACGCAACCACCAAGGCCACACCACAAGTAAAGCTGCCCAAACTAGCCTGTACCTGTTGAGCGACGAACTTGAATGTTTGCAAGGCTAGGATGCCGTTGGACCATGGGACGAAACGACGTTGACATGACCCTTCAGAAGGGTGCGAAATGCGACTGCGCAACGAGATCAGGTTTGAATCCGTTGGAATTTCAGTAAGGTGCTAGGCCAGAGAAGGTTTCAGTTTTCCGAAAGCACGGCAACTCCATCCATCCACGCAGCCCTTCCATAAACCATTTCTATGAACTCGTCCATGACCCTTCTACAAACCCTGCAATACACTTCGTCTGAGAACTGCCTAAGATCTCAAAATTATCTACCATTCGAACCAGTCTGTAAACTCTTCGACAAGCCCTTCCATTCGCCCGATATCCCCATTCTCCTTCGGGTTCAAGTTGAATGTGATTGACAGATACTGAAAAGCAACCGCACAAAAGAAACTCATAGTGATGCCATGCAGCCTCGCGCAAATCGACAATGTTGGGCTCACATTATGAGGCGCCACAAAGGCTGACAGAGCTGTAGATGGGTTGTCCATGCCCGGCCCGGCATTGAACACAAAATGTGCCGATCAGGCCCGAATGCGTTAAACAGGTCTGGGAAGTGCATTCGGGTTTGCGCAAAGCTCCGAGAGCTCAATTTGAGCAACATATGGGTTGTTGCTGAATCAACACAAGTTAAAACATGTTCGGGTGTGGGGACGGCACTGAGCGGCAGTTTTTGTCGAATGCGTTTAGCAGGCTTGGAAAATGCATTTGGGCTTGGTCGGAGCTCCGGGAACTGATTCGAGGGTGGCTGCATTTTCGGATGTAGGAACAGCATTGAGCTCCAGGTTCGTTGAAACCAGGTTTAGCCGGCCTTGGAAAATGCATTTAGGCTTGGTTGGAGGCTTCGAGCACTCAAGCAAAGCTTCGGGAGTGGTGCCGGGGGCACCAGCAAAGCTGAAACCGCTCCAAATGCGTTTTTACAGCCTTGAAAAGCGTGTTTTCAATCCCTACAAACCAAATTAAGGCATAGGCGAAGCAAATTTCGTTGTGTAGAGACGGCATTGAGCTCCAGATTTGATGAAGCCATGGCCAAATGCATTTAGCAGGCCGTGGCAAATGCATTTGGGCTTGGTCGGTGGCTTCGAGAGCTCAACGAAGGCCGCGGGAATGGGGCCAGGTCAAAGCTTACAGAAGCCACGCTGGCTCAACGATGTGCAGCAACAGGATCACGGTGCTCGCTCCATTCCATTCCAAGTCTGGGACAGGCAACAATCTGAAGCCAAACCCTAAAAATTCTACACTCTTAACTTCCGATCAACCACCTATGTCTTGGAGTATTTTTGCAAGTTCCATGAGTTTTATCTCTGGCAAGATTTGGTATCCATCATATAACTTTTAACCTTGAACCTGCATTTATCTTCTTTCTGGCCTGTAATCTCTAACAAGTCAATGATGAACTCTACGTACATAGGGATTCGAGCGGGAACGGCCGCCCAGTAGAAAAATTATGATTTAGCGGGAATGGCTTGCGTAACCCTAGACCAGGGGCACCAGCAAAGCTGAAACAGCTCTAAATGCGTTTTCCAGGCCTTCAAAAATGCATTTTGGAGCCCTGGAAACCAAATTAAGGCATTTTCGGTGCGATTTTCGTTGTGTAAGGACGGCATTGGTCTCCAGATTTGACGAAACAAGGGCGTTCACCAGGCCTTGGAAAATGCATTTGGGCTTGGTCGGAGGCTCCCAAAGCTGAAACAGCCGCAATGAAAACAAACAGACCTGCCCCAGACCCACTCACCCGGAACAAATCTGGAACCCGCTTCTAACCTTGCCCCGACCCTGGAACACGCTTCGACCCCGAAACCCACACCGAACCGGTCCCGAACCTCCCCGGAACCTGATAGCTGGAACCTCAACCGGTCCCGGAACCGGCGCCCGCAACCCGCCCCCCAGGCCTTGCCCTAATCTGCCCCAAACCTAATTTCGGCTGAAGACCCAGAGCTCACGCTTTCTGCCGTCCAACCAGCGTCGCAGCACTGTATGCGTATTCAATAGCGACAGCAACAGTAACGGCAAGATGTAATCGGAACAGTGAATGCAAAAAACAACAATAATCGTATTTCGAAGGCTAACCAACATGAAAACACTAATCGCAATAAGCGTAGTATTGATCAGCATCGTGATATTAATAGTGCTCATCAACATCATCCTCAACATCATCATGCTCACTATCACAGCCAGAGTCATGACTACAGCAACCGTACTAATTGTAGCAATAATGAACATGTTCATTGTTGCTATACTAGACAAACCGTGATAAACATAATAGAACGGTTGACAATAACAGCAACACTAACAGTCAACATGAATCAAGTCCTCAGATCCATTCTAGCCGAACATTGAGATCTCCAGTTCAGATAACTGGGAGCCGTTAAAAAAAATATGGCCCAAATGCTGTAAAATGTGGGAGTTCAGAGTTTCCGATAGTTTGTTGATCCCCATCTGGTTTCTTATTGATCCCTGTTCGATGTCTGTTGATCCCTAATAATTGATTTTAGATGCCTATCCCTGGCACGATACCCACAATAGCGTTTATGCCAAATGTATGCGAGCCGCATTCAACTCCTGTATCCTGAACAGCAGTCCCGTGAAGAATGCCTCGGTGGTGCTACGTCCCTGCATGTCCATGTCTAGAATAGAGCTGGACTATGCCTAGGCATCTTGAAGTCAGGAAGCACGGGTCCATGTGAACAGATCTTCTGGCAAGCCATCCCACGACAGCGACTCAACGATCCTTGTGCGGCAATTCGCATGTGTGGTGGTAAGGCCAGCGTAGTTTAGTTGAAGCGTGCCAGATCCGAGGCACTCCTCATCCATGCGAGCAGGTATCACGCCTTGGCCCAAGGCTGGATATCTGACACTTGGGTGCACCATGTGAACAGGCGCCAGCTTGTGGCTCTGTGAGTGTTTCACGACTGCTGCCAGGTCACTCGTGGTGGATGTCAGCATGTGGGTGGAGACAGACAGAACAACTGCGACCACCGCCACTTCGTACCGGAGCACAACCTAAGGTCGCGATAGGTCGGGACGCAAGCCCACATTCTACGAAGAGACACGAAGCGCCATTCATCAGCCCTGTGGCTGCCAGGAATTCAGACACCCAGGGCCGCAGTAAGGCTGCTAACATGAACGAGGACTGGTGTCCACTCGCTCAGATCTGCCCCATCTCCCCACCAGATGGAGGATGGGCGACATCAGCACAGGGAATCAACAAGCATGGGCGATTCAAGAGCGGGCGCAGGCTAAGACGGAACCGGTTCTAAACTCGCTCTGAGAGGGCAGTGGTGGGCTAGCAATGATGCTTGGACGAGCTTGGCACCGTGAACTTCACGGCAATCATGCCAACATGCATGCGCTGTAGCTGGGCATACGGATTGCTGCTGGAAGCGATGTCACTGGTGACAGCACGACATGCACGACCCAAAGCCTTGGTGCTGATTCTGTGTAGTTGCGACATGAGGAGACTCGAGGAGACCCGCAGGCCGACGAGCCATGAGCAGCTCGAGGCTCTCACGAAGGCACTCCGACAGCCGAGGCACGGAGGCCCCAACGAAAAGGAATCGGAACTGAACGAGCGACTGAAACACTCCAGCCCTCAGCTACGATTCTTCAATGAACCCACCCAGGAAACAACGCAAAGCTGCACAGCATGTAGATTGCAGATCCTATTTTGCCAGATACTCCGATTTAGAGATACTTTCCTGGCATAAAGGCAGAAGAGCACTGCCTGCAAGCGTTCTTCGCTGTTCGTCGAGCTGTACAGTGCAAGGCGCAAAGCAACTGTACAGTTCATCCCTACAGTTGCAGGCATAATCACTCGAGGATTGTGAACACTGCTTCGCCACTGTCCGGCGAGCAAACAAAAACTTAACGGCGATGACCACTTCCACTTTAAGCATGGTGGGCTGCTGCTCAAAAGCAGAAACGACGCCCTCTGACACCTTGAATGTGTTGTCCCTTGGCAACCGACTAGCTACTTACCACCACAAGCTTGAGCTCCGGAAGGCTCCAAGGTGTGTTGCTTCCGCGACGAGCGCACTCGCTTGCTCACTCTGGCCGGGCATCTCTGAGCCTCAAAGCTGGCACTGACTCCATGCCTGGGCAACCACGTGCCAAAGCCTCGGAAACATCAAACACCAATCCGATGGAAGAAGCGGACAGCTGCACGTAGATTTACGGAATTCATTCGCACGACTTTCTCGAATGAACGGGGGCCTGGAAGCTGCAGGAGGATCATCAGGCAGAAGCTGTTCAACGGCTTTGAGCTTCCTCTGCGCACGGCTTTTGGACCGGATGCGAGCGCCAGGACACGCAGCAACAGCAGAGCACACAATAACAACGGCGAGTTCTGAACAGCTGAGGGGAGCACCTGGTGAAGCCTTCCCCGAAACAGCCGTGGACGTTGCAAGCAAGCTGGCTGGTGAATTCCTCAGACACAAAAACTTCACGCAGGGCCGCAGGACCCTCGGCCGGGTGGATTCCTTTGGCATCTACGCTTGCAGGTTTCCACTGCTTGAGCTGGGTGCCCGCCATGGTCAAAGTACTAAAACATGATCACAGGCTGTCACAACTGCTCAGACTCACCACAGTCTCCGACTTGGACGTCTCTTCATAAGACGTTCTCATCTTTTGTCATTGTGCCAGAGCACACCATCGAATCAAAAACATATGCCCGGAAATGTCGCCTGAGCCCTGCGTTCAGACAGGTAATGAATCTGAGCCATGCGGCTGGAGCGAACAGGCAGGAGTGCTTCCGCAAACCTTTAATTCGCTTCTTTACCTGCAAGCTTCCGGGTGAAAATGCAAGAACACCGTTTGCTTCTGGCACTGGCCGCTCGAGCTACACGCAGCAGTGCAGACGGCGGCCTCCAAGACGTCTGAAGGAGGTCTTGGGCCTGAAGGGTCTGACAGCCCGTGTCCTGAGACAACTGATAACAAAAAGCTAGTGCAGGCTGCAGGGAGCCACGGTGCGCAAATGTAAGGCCCAATATCCCTCTCTCCAGGATGCAGAAGCAGCTTTTGCTGGAAACCCAAACTCATTGCATGCCCAGCCACGGAAAACGTCCTCTCCAACTTTCTGAAGCCGGGCGCCGAACTCTTCATTTGTCATGTTGCACCCTTGGTTTGATTTTGCGACGCTCCTTACTGCACCTGCAGCGCCTGCCCCAACCCTCATCTACCCAGGTCACCCCGAGTCGTAGTGATGCTACTGACACCCTTTAGAATAGCTTCTTAAGTGAGTAGCCCTGAGACCTGCAAAGCAGGCTTGCGACAGGCTCGCCAGAATCGGAATCTTCGAAGCGTGCCCCGCTGAGAAGTTGCTTATAAACTGCATGCCAGTCTCTGTCTTGCCCAGGCCCGTACCTAGGTGAACATGAAAAGTCTGCGAATGCTACACGCAGAGCCTCTTCTCGGTCTTAGGCGAGATGCCAGTCAATCAGATGCACCACGGTCGCGGATGCTGGGTCAGCCTGCGTAGAGCCACATCAATGCAAAGGTTAACCAAGGACGATGAGATTCTCTGTCAGAGCGATTTTGGTTCCGTGCGCACTGGACTTGTCAAGCTTCAAACCTTCGGGATCTTTCGGGCTCGAACCAGACTGGGGCCAAGCCTTCTGTGCCAAACAGCCCGGGGAATTGCTGGGTCTGAGCCTGCCTCAGAGGCTCCGGCACAAGCGCCCATTCGTTCAGCGACCAACAACAGAGTTCACATGTGGAAATCGAGTCTTGCGACAGACCCTCAACGAGCGCACGCCAAAGCGATGACAACTTGCCGCCAAAGCAGTACTGTCTGCGGACGTACTGGCCCCCACATGCCGCTGACACGGTCGTCAGAGAAGATCTGCTGGAATTCACTTCACGTGCCGCTGCGTGCTGCCGGTATCGTTGCCGAGATGCAGCGCTTCAGGTCTGGCAAACCTGCTCAAAGCACCACAGCTTGTTGTTAGCTTCAATCGGCTGGCACTAAATCACTAACTGTTTACTCCACCTGCCTCCTGCGATCGCAGATCGAATGTCGCATCTCCTAGCATGTTACACACGAGCTGCAAAAGGCGGTCATGCAGCAGCATCAGTACACATTTCTTCGACGCAGCTCCAGGTCATAGCCAAGCCACCGAATCTCACCAAGCGCAGCATCGACAGACAGCTTCGCACGCAAGAAACAGAACCTCGGGCACGCTATCGCACACGCAGCCCTTGAGCCAGCAGGCCAATGCTGACTTGCTACAGGTACACAGGCAAGCCCCTTATCTGCACGGCAAGAATGCAATGGACATGGCAAAACGTGTTGGCGGCAAGCCACAGTCGCATCAGTGGCTCTTTGGCTCGGAAGATCTGACGAAAAACGCCTCGGCACAGGATTTGCATTCTCAATGCAGCTGCCACCCAAGGATGTCGATGCAGCGTTTGAATCCACACATGGTGAACAGCATGCTGTTTCAGAATCTGCACCGGTGCGAGAAACAAGCAGGATCCGGCATCTACCAGACACCGCAGGTGCCCCTCACTTCACGATTCAGACTTCGGAACCAGCCGAAGTTGCACAAGTCTTGGATCACAAGCAGACATCTGAACTTAGATACATCTGTCCGCTTGTATGTGTCCTGGCAGTGCGCGCGCCAATCCAGTAACCCTTAGAATAGTGCGCTGAGTCCAATGACATGATCTATGCTTTGCGATGTGTTTCCAATTGTTCTGAACTTGCCGTATTTTTTGTAAGCAGAATAGCACTGCTGCATCTTGCTGCGAGGCGACTTCGCGGATACGATTTTTACGAAGATCATAGAGCCTTCTAACGACTTTCAGACAGTCTGACATGACAGGCAGCTGCTGTATTGGTTACGTGCTTAAGGCCCGCACATCTTTGGAAATTCCGAGCAATGTCACTGTCGTTTCTGCCTGCCTTGCACCAGGCTACGAAGATGGTTCAGTCTTGCAAACGCTGCTGAAGTGCTTTGTGAATGTGACTATGTCCCATGCACCAGTATGCAAAAAGGACGGTAACCTGTGCAAACGATCTTTGAAGATCGATCTCTGCCACCCAATCACTAAGCTCGCCTCTTGCTGCACGTGATAATACTCAGCAGCCGTCTCTGTCGCAACACGGTAAGCCGTGTAACCAGATTTCGCGTGCATAATCCACTCGGAACCTCGGTGAAATGCAGAGTCTGCGGACATGCATCATGCTGCATCATGGATGTTCAGAACAGGCGTGCAAATACAGGCTGATCCAGGTGCTGTGCCGTTGCCATTGCCGGCCAGATTGAACTCACCCCCGAGTCGAGCAACGCCTGTTCGAACAAAATCTCTTCGCGTCCCAAGACCAAGTTTGAACAACCCTTCCGCCAGAATGAACAGGCAAACAACAAAGTCGAAGCTGGTTTCGAATGTCTTTGAGCGTTGCCAAGGTCGTCTTGCCTGCTGCTGCCGCTGAGAAAGCACAACTGTTCCCACAGGTTCACTTGAGTTCACACATCGACCCACACCTTCCTTCCAACATAGCAACAGAAAGCAGGTAGAGAATCAAAAATCATACCGCAAGCAAACCACCGCATTTGCCTGCAGTGCACCACAATTGCCAGCCACTACAGTAGATTGACTCAACACTTAGTGACATAGTCGACTGCACATCTCTCCTCGGTAGGGTCCGGAAGCAGCGTTCTCGCCGAAGAAGGTCTGGCTGCTAAGCAGATCTTTGGTTAAATTGGTTGCTCATGACGCCTGCGGAGAAGCCAGGCATGGATACTGGATACCTGAAGATGTGAGCCTGAGGAAGCCGATTTTGATTCCCGCGAGTCTACAGTCTGCGTCTTTTTGGTCCTCTGGTGTATCAAGCCCGAACACATCCTTGTGAGCATGTGCCATCTTATTTATGCCCAGATCTACAAGAGTATTAACTGCTGAACAAGCATCACTGCTCAGAGGAGTTGCTTTGTGTTTGTAAAGCACCCCTTCGCCATCGTAACTCGGGCGCGGTGAATGACTGTTTAAAACCTCAGTTATCAGGTGGCCTTGCCAGGGCACAAGTCTCCGTGCTTGACCTCACGAAGGCCCTTGCCGGGTAGCCTGATGGAAGCTACAAACAAGTACAGAAAGCATCATGCAAAAGATTAGGGGCATCTCAAGTACATGTATGGTGCGGATTGCATTTTCTGTTTGCTTCTGAGCCTGTCATAAAATTGCCAAGATGAGTGGGACTCTACATGCAGATGTTCTTCACTCTTTTTCCTGCCTCCCTCACATCAAGCAATACGAGAAAAAGGCATGAACAACCAGGTCGCCTCGAACCTGTCAGTGCCAACACTCCCTTTCCTCTCGCTGTCAAGCTGGCCCCGGGCAGTATCACACCATGTTCAAAGCACAGATAGGCTTCACTGCGAAAACTCAGATGTGAAATCTCCGGCACGGCATCGCAATAGATCTGCATGCAGGCCCAGTCGCTCTTGCATGGTTGGTGCGATGATCAAGTTGTAACTCTGGTCTAGAATCCTTACCGAATTGCAAGAAACTCATCTTGCCAGGCAAACTGCGTGCTACTCAGAGGCAAGCGGCCAAATGAAGCTTCCATGCTGTTCACGCCGCTGTGGCCACATGTGGGGCAGTGAAGAAAAAAGGTTTGACACCAGTGTTTGGTTTAGCCTCAGATAAGCATGGCAATGGTGCACAATGCCCATAATGCAAGAGAAGGTCTGTCCGATGGCTCCCTGACTTACTGATACTGCGTCAACGAGATCTCTGGGCACTTTCTGAAATATGCAGTCCTGCCCCCAAACTTTAGCAGACTTCCCAGGGTTCCATCGCCATGTTTGTCTGCAGCTTGGGTACGGGCGGGGAGTCGCATCTGTCAGGAGAAACACCGGACAAGTGACAAGCCCAACATTCAAGAGAGCTGGCAATACCGCACTCCCCTGCCTCCTTGTAGCCACAGAAAAGCATTCCCGCAGGCACACAGTACCAAACGCTCGGGAGGGAGGGCATAGGGACCATGCCATTGCCCCCAGTTCACAGCTGTAACCTTACACCGGAACACTGATGTGACAAGCGCACACCGACTTCGCGCTTTTCGAAATTTCACACATGCATTGCAACTCAGCAACGTTGGGCAGATCGAGTTGCTCCAGATCCTCCCGTGAGGCACACTCTCACTCTGCCCCACTGCAAGCCGCACACGATTGCCCCTCTTCACATGCTCTGTTGGAATGCTCCATCACTGCTCGTCCTGAAGGGAAACATGTCCGCAAACGTTGCGAGGTTCGACCGGCCTGCTACCAACGGTGACGGGTTGTTTTGCACTTCTGATTTTCGAAACAAAGCGAGAGAACAGGTGCGACTGAGCCCTTTTCACAGCAGCAGCTTGCGCCGGCTCTCAGCAAGACATGTCTTCTCGCCGAGGCATCGTCCCATGTGTGGTTTTGATGTTGGCGGCGATGGGGACGGTCTCTTGCAATGTAGGATCTGTGTAGACGAGGACTCCACGAAACGTTTCCGGGACTAGCGATGCCGTGAGCACAAAGCACACGAGCATCAGTCCAGCTGACAGGTAGAAAAATGCTTCATGTGTTCCAAAGGTACTGAGCGAGAACTCATAAAACACGGGTGCGATGAAGGCACCAATCCGACCAAAGCTCAGCACAGTTGCTGTTCCACACGCACGTACGACTGTGGGGTAGCTCTCAGCAGCGAGAACGTAGATTGACACGGAGCCAACTTGAGGAAATGCTTTGCTGCCATAATAGCCCAACCGAATGAGGGATTCACTGCTGCTGCAAAACCTTCCCGCGATGCAAACTCCGATCCACCAACAGCTACAAATAAAGCTCAATCGATTATAAGTAACAGTTCGAGCGTGAACCATCAGAACCATGTAACTGATGCGCAGCACATGCTTCAAACCACTGCGTGTGATGTTGCGCATGAAAGGTCAAACTCTGGAAAAACGTCGTCGGCTGACATACAAAAGTATGTGTATATATATATATATATTGTATGTGTATGTATACGCATGTGCATATGCATATGTAAATGCACATGCAGCTGCACATGCATATGGATATGGGTATGTATATGTACATGCATATGTACATGTA